>JAHWFP010126653.1:33833-49080 GCA_023313725.1 Lithobius niger
TTTCTTCAAATATTAGAACTGTTGTGTATATACATTGCAGGCGTTTGAGATGATGTATTCCTGTTACAAACATTGATTGTCGTCGAGGGTAATTCACTTGCCTCTGTCTATTAATAAATGCAAGTTGTTCTTCAAAAAGGATAAACTAAAAATAAAATACTTAAGAGCTTCAACTGTAAGATGTAAAGTTCCAATGATTAAAACTAACTATGGCCTCACCTCATGTGTAAAAAACACTACATTGTTCTTTTGTTTCATTTTTGTAGATTTACTGAGCTGATGCAGTGTCGTTATCATAACCGTGTGTATATACAAATATTGTATTAATCAGTTATTTATCACTAATAAATAACTCATTAAAGATGGTAAATAATTGTGAATGTACCCATACAAGTACTTTTTTGTACTTCGGGAGTGAAATTGGAAATAAATTATTATTATTATTATTATTATACCTACAAAATATAACAATATATAATATAATATAAAATGAATTAAGACAAATATAAGATGACAATGAAATGCAACGTAAGATCAAAAAGTGGCTTTTAAAAAATTCAATAAAATAAACAGTAAAGACGAAAGAAATCTATGAAGTAAATACTTATAAAAGTGTATAATGACGAATGATTTAAATGTGATAAAATTATAATTAGCGTTAAAAAACTTACAGAAATTTATATAGATATATAGGGTGAGGCAACTAAAGTGTTACGACCCGATATCCTGTGAATGGCTAACGAGAGAATAATCTACATATATAATACGGAGCAGGCGGCCAAGTGCACCGGCCTCACCATTCCGTCGTACAATCAAGTACCCCACTCTGTAGTGTCATCTGTTGACGGGATTCACCTTCAAATTCTGGTAGGGACACTTTTCCAGCGTCTTCGAACAGATGCGCCACTTAACCAAACCTGCCATGTCGCCGTCTGTTGACGGCCTTGGACTACAAGTTCGGGTTTTAACACTTTTTCCAAAGTCTTCGAAGAGATGGCGCCACTTACCTGGCCTGCCGCACCGCAATTTGGATCATATTTTGGCATATTATTTTGGCAGCAAAGCAGCAACAAAGTTTTAGTCGCGTGGAATGTGCCATAGTCGGCGTTTGAGCTAAAAATAAAACCAATCCGTGTCGACTAAACGAGACAACTTTAAACCAAACGACGATAGGTTCTTAGGCCTCGAAATTGGCAGCCTGTTACGATGGAAAGGCGCATTTATTTCCTAAATGCTCACTTCCAGAAAGGAGTTAAATAATTTATTTATTTATTTATTTATTCATAGTTAAGCTGAGTAGAAGCCATTATTGTTTATTGTTTATAAGTAGACGGAAACAATCTTTGCTTGCAACAATTTCGCAATGCGCGGTACCGAGGTGAATTGTTTCAAAGGATTAACAGTTACTTAAACATGGGATCTAGAAGGGTGCTTGCGCTTCGTCCATCAAGTTCAGATTGTTGGATTCATGGCGCTTAATTATTGCTGTCTCATTGTTGTTGTTCATTATCAGTGTTTGGGCAGATGACCAGGAGTGGTTAACGCTCGTTAAACCCTTTAAACCCTTTTCAGTGTTTGGGCGTTGGGCAGATGACCGAGTGCGGTTAACGTTCGCTAAAACCCTTTGAAAGTTGGCAACTACCTTTCTTACCCTATCCATTAAACTGGCATTTTCTGGTACTGACTGTTAAATATTAATGCGACAGATAGCTTTGGAAATTGTGTAGATCGACGGGGTTTACCGAGTAGGCAACAGAAAGTCCTGTTTCAGAGCTGTGCATAAAGGATTTCAATACGACATCGTTGATTTCGTGCTTATTACTTATTATTACTAGCTAATTCCACTCAGACAAAATAATTTATGCGACAAATATGCTTGTAATTTTATACTCAGTTTACGTTTGACTCCAATATGTGCCTTTTATGGGTTCAGATTTGGGGATGTTTTATATCCAAACATTATAATAATTTGTAGTGCTATTTTTGTGATCGTTGGGATCATGCCATCTGTTATCAAAATAATTGTCCTTTTTTTTTCCCTTTCCATGATTTTATCATAGGAGTTGAGTTGTGTTTGGATGGATAAGCAACTTGACTAAACCGGAAGTTTAAGAGCACGGCATCAAAGGACGTACCGCCACGCCAGTCGGCATGCGCGGCCGCGTGATCGGAAATTTACACCCAACGCACTAGGTTGAATCCCTCTGAACCATCGTTCAACATGGTGGAGAAAGCAGATGATGCCTAGTATAACGCGGTACTAAACTGGTATAATGGTACTAAATTGGATTTAGTAATTTTTTCAATTTTTCTGCTGCTACGACATTTTAACTTGGTTAGACTTACTGTTGTCACAAGAAGATGAATATTCTACACCGGTTTTCTTGCAAATCTCATGCATTCATAAGCACCCTGTTTCGTGTGTTACAAAAATACGATATTTACTTCCCTAACAATCGGCGTTAATGTTTCGTTCGACTGTCAAACTTTGTTACAAAACACAATGGCACCTACGCCTGGCAATACAACAATCCCTTATCTTACCTACGTTTGAAACAACGTAGTACAGGGCGTATTTCACAGAAAATTCCACCACCTACGGTGGAATTCCAACCGTCTACGAGCGGATCAACCGCGAATAACTCATGTCTGCTTGGTCAGGCGGAAGTAGCAGACGCGCTTTGTATTCTGGGATAAATTCGCGAGTCACGCTTGCCATCGAAGACTACGCACTTCGGCTATGCATTTGAGCTGATGGGAGTTGCTTATCCATCCAAACACAACTCAAGTCCTATGATTTTATTGAGGCCATGACCTACCGTCGAACGCCCGTACTAAATAATACAACCCACCAAACCAAGCCACGCAACCTAATCCTACAACATGCAACACTCCACAAGGAATCCTCAATAGCCGAGTAACAATACAAACTCGGGTAACTTATTGTTTATATTTAACAATTAAATCGAAGTGATGCATTGTAACTGTAACTTATCTAAAATCTAATATAAATCTAGACACACGCTGTCGCGCCAAGAGACCATTCAAAAACCACGTGGTCGGCCAGGGGGTTGGGGAGAGGTTGGCTTTCGGCGACAAGTAACCACAATGGGGGGAGGGGGGTTCCATGTAAACCACGTGGCTATTGAATTGAAGGGAAAGCCCTTATCAAGATTTACTCTACAAGATTCTCTACGCATAGCATCTCATTCGCCTTACATTATTATTCTTATTGTTCCTATATCGACCTTAACGACTCAGCCCCACCAGTCAACCGAACTGAATTTCCCACACAGTGGTAAAAGATAACGCGGCTTGTCGTAGAAATCTTTAACAACGTAAGACTGCGTTTCCCTCACTCGTACTAAATTAATTTAAATAGTGTGCGGCTAAAATGTCGAGTGCTTCACTGAGACAATTCGATGCAGTGATGGCTTACATAATAATGAGCAAATTAGGTTACAATTTTCTGCTTTCCGTCTCAGTTACAAATCTCAGACGAAGTTTAGTTCAGCGGCCGTTGTAGAACGCCAAAAAAAATGGTGAAAATCAAACAGCTGCGTACTTTGTTGGGTTTCTCATGTCGAATACTATCAATTCAGCAAAACTGGTACGGTACAATAACACAAATTTTATATGAAGTGGTACCACATTTGTCGAAAATACATTAAGGTTTTTTTTTAAGTTCGTGGAGGTGGGGGGTGGCCAAGAGCCACGTGTTTTTTTTTTTTATTTTTTTTTTTTTTGGGGGGGGGGGAGATCTCGCCACAGATGACCACACAGGGGGGAGGGGGGGGTTAAAAATGGTTTAAAAAACAAGCACGTGGTTCTGAATGGCCCCCGAGTTAGGCAACAAACATCACAACAAACATCACATCAATTCAATTGTCGAGGTTGTAAACCATTGTAGTGCGACGCCAGCGTCAGTGTCTTATATCCTGAAGCATAGGTGAGCACATTTCAGGTACTTGAGGAAAAATAATAATGCGGTACAAAAGCTTGAGTTGTGTTGAAACCCACCTGATAAAAATTAACTCGTGAAGGAATGCCAGCTAAGCTGCTTTCAATGCAAAATCTGACCCTCAATAACGTTGAAAATGTGTTACTACTATAGCTATCTAGCTAGTCCGCCCATCCCCATGTTAAATCCCATAGGGTGATTATTCATCGATGCCGAGATAACGGGAAGGCTTCTAGCAATGAAATTGGACGAATGGGTGCAGTACAATACGAACTGCGTATCTTTTATGGTTTGGAACCTGGGGGTATAACGGGGATGGCATGGGAAGGCGCGTAAGTACGAAAATATTGTCATAACCATTATTACTATTGTCGGCATTGTCTCTCATTGGACAGCCAAAGTTCGGACAATGACAACGAGTATACTGACGTGCGTGCTTAGACACACACTAGTGTATCACCATAAATC
This sequence comes from Lithobius niger, assembly GCA_023313725.1. Classification (NCBI taxonomy): domain Eukaryota; kingdom Metazoa; phylum Arthropoda; class Chilopoda; order Lithobiomorpha; family Lithobiidae; genus Lithobius; species Lithobius niger. The sequence goes on from JAHWFP010126653.1 coordinate 38,263, forward strand.
TAAACAACGTTACAAAGAAATTGTATTCACGTCCAATTCACGAAAAATGAACCAACTGTAAAAACAAAGCAAAGGAGTGATATCAACACGCCAAAATTAACTAAATAAAACCAGGAGCAAAATTATATACCACGTCCGTAGGGTTTATTACACTCCTGATAAAACATATTAGAACAAAATTAAAACCAAACCAAAAACCTATAAAGAGGTGACTAAGTTGAGAATGGTTCGGCCTATAGGCAAAAGGTAGTAGCAAATTGTTGAAAACCAATTTCTTGTTGACGGGGCACTTTATTACACATCTGCATGGTTGTGGAGTTGAGTCAATACACAATTTAAAAAAAAGGAGTGATATCATATCAAAAACCAAAACTGGTAAAAGGGGCCGCCAAGTTCCGAATGGTTCGCCCCTTTAAAGGAGTGATATCAACACACCAAAACCTTCGCCAACTTAATCACACCGAATAATACTTTGGACGTTAAATGAAAACTTGAACATTGCTACCAAAACTAGCAATGTTCCAGTTTTCATTTAACCTTCGAACTATTAAGCGGTGCGATTAACTTGGCGAATGTTTTGGTGTGTTGATATCACCGTTCGGAACTTGGCGGCCCCTTTTACCAGTTTTGGTTTTTGATATGATAAAGTATACCAAGAAAGTCTAAAGTCAACATTACTGAATTAAACAGTAAAAACAGCAATAAGAATGTTTAATAAAACCAAGGATGTCTCGCAGCATCAAGTAACGCACGATAACCGTCCATGACGAAAGTGGTACAACAAATGAATTGAGCCCTGAACAACACCAGTTCATATAGTTTGATAAGTAAAATAAGGAGGGTCTATTTTACACAGCCTTAACAGTAACTCATCAAATTCAATTGATTTAGGTTTCCTATTGTTTCCCGGACAGAAATGTACTGTCAGTGCAACAATATCGCTCCCAGTAACAACTTTTTCATTAAAAATAAGCTCTCGTTTTTTAGTCCAGCCGAGTATATCCTTACGTGATTTTATACGAGTTATTTGATGCGAAATATAAAACCTGTATTTTTCAGGTACTGCGGAGTAAATATCCTGTTCAACCTTAGTCAAATCCCCATCGTCAACTACTTCATCATCGTGTAAATCCATAACAAACGAATGCTAGCAACTAAATGAAAGGAAGACGCAAGTGGCAAGCCTTTATATACAACAACAACCTTTAATATTTCTATGAACCAAAAACTACAACAAATAAAATACAAAACCCATAACCAAGAAAAGCCCAAAACCAATCAATAATGTACAAAATCCTCCACCATTTATAGATAAAATAACAACAGATACACAAAAAGCATTAAAACAATCAAGATTGTCATCATCAACAAATATTTTTAAATTCGGAGCATGACGAAAAAGGTTTTCGTACCAAAGTAGTCATTAATGTCATACTCCGAAAAAAAAATTATTGCTTGTCTCGTAACGTGTAATGGCCATAAGCAACAGAATCCAAGCCAGTAGGCTACTATCTACGAACCTTTTCGTATCGGTTAAAGATAACGCCAGTTTATTCTGAACAATACTGTAAACTTCGTGGAGATACGACCTAATACTGGATTGTTCAAAACTAGAATATTCATGATGACATAGACACCTATTGTAATGTTCGAACGTAACAGTACCCTGTAAAACAGACTGTTGAACCCCTTTACCTACTTTCTTTTCATTATTAGTACAAGTGTAACAATACAATTTACTCTTCAAACCAATAAACGACTCTGTAGGCAATGAATTACACTCATCCTTAAAAACTCCAGGTTTAGCCTCGTTATCGGTACAGTACAAGGGGTGGGTAGTCGGGTAAGAGCTAGTGTCGATAAGATGCAAAGATTGAGCCGTGTCAGCATACACATCGTCAGTTTAGATTTCGTAAAAAAAACTATCAGTATCGCATCCCAACGATCTACAATTCTTACCGTATTTGTCTAACATGTAGTCATAGTGATGAGAATACATTACCAATTTACTCAATTCCAAAACAGTACAGCCAAGAAAAACAGGTTTGTCCAAAGTAACAGTTTGGTTATGCATTTTGAAAACCATCAAGTTATCGTTCAAAATATCGAAATACTCGACTGTAGGCTTGCTCGTCAATTTGAGAGACTTTTTCACGTTAGTACTCAGTTTTACATTCATGTACCGCCTTACATTTTGAATGGCTTTCCCAAAAATCGAATTTGCCTCCTTTCGCGTCATGCTGTTAAAATTTATATAAGGTGCCAACCAAGCCTTCACGGTAAATTTAATGCCAGAATGAATTTTCGTGACCAAGCCCTTTCGAAACGTAATACATCAAATTCTTATAATAACAAATGTACTCCTTACGTTCATTCAAATGAGGAACTAATTTTTGACCTTGAACGTAAGGGTCTTGTTTAGCAGCCTATTTTCTGTTAAAGGGAGACAACATATCTTCAGTTATTACCACATGCTCGGGAGCCAAAGGATAGTCACTATGTGAATCGTGTAAATTGTCCGGATACTGAATGTCAACCTTAACTATACAAGGAGGCAAAGAACTCAAATCGAGCGAAGCGAGCTCTCCGTTAGCTTCCATTAGCCACACAAAACCTGAATAAGGCAATGACATGCTCAAACAAAAGCCGTACAAAATATTGGCATCAATGTAGTACATGAGGTAACTTCGTTTAACGTCAACATCGTAATTTGACACCAAAGGATTATTGGCACGGACGCAGTGAAGTAATTGTTACGTCTTGCAACAATTCTAACCTCCAACCCATCATTCTATGCACAGCTTCCCAACTCAGACCAGGTAGGGTGAAACAATGACAAGGGTCTAAATTGTATTGTTTCAGACTAAGAGCTCTAAATTGTTCGAACACATCGGCCAAAAGTGTCGAATCAGCCAAAACGTACACGTCTTACAATTTGTTTCCCTCCAAACTGTACCAGCATACAAATACTCGTCGTCGCTAATATGAGTATTAGTCAAATCTGAATAAAAAGCTTCTTTGGGTGGTAACTGAGTCTCATTAAATTTCGAAAATGAGTCACAATAGGTATAAGGATATACACCCTTCCTGGTCAACAAAGCGTGAGTTTCTGGAAAAACTTTCCTCATTATAGGAAAATCGGTTAAGTTTCCAACCAAAGTACTCAAAGAAGCAGACAAGAATTGAAAACTGTCAAAACACCTGTAATTTCCAACTTGTATCGAGGTGAACCTTTCAGTATTTTGTGGAATGACAGATATGTTCTTATTTTAAAAATAAGACAAACTTCTTACTACTAGGTGCGCGTAATATGAACGTAAATTATGACAAAAAAAAAGGGTTTAAAGCTCTTAAACGTGTACTGTAAATTACATGCATTGTGAGCGGCTCCCCTATACTTACCATTCAAATTACAGTGGTCACAATGAGTTGCGTTAGCATAATCTAACAACCAATCATAATCAGGTACCAAAGGAAGCATTCGGCCTTTAATCTCTTCAATTTCGTCGTAAACCACTTCTAAATGAGTAAAAAAGTCTTCCATGCAATTTTCACCTCGAAATACCCTATGAGCGTAAACGCTGCCATCATGTGCAACCACAACGTAAGAATAACCACACGGTTGGTGCAAACTCGTTTTGCGAGTAAAAGAGGATGAAGAATCCGGCTTACACGTACTTTTTTTAGTAAGTATCGATTCAAAATCTAGATACATCACGTACGGCACCGGTAATTGTTTGTCGTACCTCGTAAACTCCATGTGTGGTTTCTCAGTAGGCATTTTGATTTGTTGAGGCTCAAATGTCCTGCACAAATCAAGGTGATCAACCAAAGCAGCGTCGGAACGGAAGTACGAGAAACAATAGTGACATACATATTTCTTATCATTTGTATGCACCAACCTATTGAAATTTTTAATCCAACAGTAATGTACCATTAACCAACAATAGTTTAACTTCACGACAATTGGTTCGTTTACTCAAATAAATCGGAAACACATTTTTGTCTTCGTACCCATACAATAAAATACACAAGTTATTCTGTGATTCGAATTTTGTAATCTCACTTACAGGCGTTGGAAAAGAAAGCTCGCTTAAATTAAATTAAATTCCAACTGCGTTTGTTTTGTTTCACTGCCGTAACTCAAAACAGTCTTCATGAATGCTTTCTATCCGTAATGGTCGTTGGTACCAATAGCCAGTTTACCATTCAGCCTGATGTAAACTTGAGAAAAAAGTCCGTGCAACAACAAATCGAGGGGCCCCATCAGTTTACTTTCGTCTGCTGTATAGGCCGAACCATCGCTCGATTTTACAACTTTTACACGCATGTAAATTAAGGTTTGTGATATATCGATGTAATCGTCGGATCCAGGAACCAAAAAATCGATCACTTGATCAGCTCCTATCGTAGCAACAGGCCTATACTCTACCATTTTAGTTTTTTGAACCGATAACTGAACGCAGCTGACGCTAAACAAAACTAAATTATTCAGCAGACACTCGCACGAATTTGGGTGAAGGTACGCCATACTGACCCTCCTGACGAAAAATGACACTGAAGGGAGAAGGACAGGTAGCTATATAGACAGGCTTAATCAAGAACGGCTTTAGGCTTCGACGCTTTCTTTCTTCGTTTTTTACAACACTTACGTTTAGTTTTTGAAGCTTTTCTTTTACGTTTACGTCCACTCCCTCGTTGTTGCAATCTTCTTCCAACTTCGCTCATGACGTCACGTCCAGCTTCCGTAAACCTGTCACGCGAAACATCTTTCCACGACTTGCCTCCCAACACGTCGGAGCCTATACCGACGCCAGTAGAGAGAGCCGTTCGTCCTAGAAAACTGCCTATCCCCTTTAAAAATGGCATAGTCATTCTTCCCAAGCTAGACAAAATTGACCCCAATTCGTTTCCACTCTGTGCTCCGTGACGTCCGTAGTACACGGGTATACTCCCACCTGCCTGGTCTTGATAGTACTGCGTGTAAGGACTCGTGCCTCTCATGATGTACGATCGATGTGTGGGGGGAGGGGGGGAGCGCGAGCTTACTTATAGTCTACGAAAGGCTTTTTTTTTACGAAGGTGCAAGACAACCACCGTCCTCCCATAATCACCGAATTCTATAGGTCTCCCAGAATCAACAGCTATCAAAATTTCAATAAATTGAAAACTTTCTTTTTGAATAGGAAAATAGTACAACCTATTAAACTCAACGCTGCAAAATTCTCCCGGTTGACCGCGAACTGGTACGATTCTCAATAGGGGAACTTTGTAGTCACCCACGTGATTACCTTGGATTAGACCTGTATACACGTATATACTGTCTACAGGAGTATTAGTTGTTTCCATGACTGGCACCAAAGTTAAAACGGAGTGCTCCACAACATCTGGAAGCATTTCAAATTTTGGGAAGCCAAAACGAGATGCTAATTTAGGTCCCAAATGAAGCCTAACGTACGTTTCTTCGTCTTTGTGATTACGAATATTAAGCGTGTGTGTACTTTCGTCGTACAAGACGTGTTGGTCCTCGGAGTCTTCATATGATCGTCATAGGGCAATTGTTTTTTAAGTCTTGAATGTCGAGATTGATACGGTTCATTAATTCCTGGTAACTAGAGTATCGTCTCAAGCCCTTAGTTGAAGGTAAAATTGCGGTGCTTTCGATAGGACTCAAGTGGCCTCACTACAAAAATCTTTCCTTCTTTTCCGTAAAGCTCTACTCCAAGAGCCGAGCTTCCTCTTCAGCACTTTTTTTAAATAATTGCAGAATCTGGATTTATGTTATTTGGAAACGAAATTTCTCACAAAGCCACTTCATAGTCATGGGACAGATTTAAAGGTGTTGACAATCGAGTGATGCATTTTTGAAGCGTATTATGTGGAAATATATCCATAGAAGAATTGCTGGGGAGGGTTAAAAATATATCCTCACTCATCTTAACTGTTCTAGGTCAGAAACCCAACTGTTAAAAGAACGTGGATAACCTTCCCATTTAACCAAATACTCGGTCCCACCTCCTCGTTTCCTGCGTGTTCTCAGCACAGTTTCAATTTTATAAGATGTAGGCTCAGCTACTTTTTGTAATTCTTGCTTGTAAAAAGTACTGATAATCTGCTCGCCTAGCCAGTCTTTAACAGTATAGGTTATGTAATGGGATGGTTGTTGTTTCTCCCACTCACGTAGGCAACTTCCTGAGTCCATTTTGGATGGTAGCCACGAGTGAAAATGTGCATTTTCAAAGCCAGGATCGCCAGTTCGGAACCCTCCACGTCGGTAAAGATTAACAAAAACTTCACCGGTATTAGCTTTGTTAACTTGAGTGGGCTTCATTTTAATGCTGCGATGATAACTATTGTTGTAAGATCTAACAATGTCTTGAAGTACGTCGATAAATCTTATGGTATTGTTTTTATGCAAATACGGAGCGTGCGTATCACTCGTTCACTGATGCTCGATTTAATCTCTTCGTTGCGCGTAGTGTACTGTTTGATGTTGTGCTGGTGTAACAGTTGTCCTGCGGCTCTGTTTTGGAACTCACTCCCGGAATCACTGGTAAAAAACTCCACGTTCGAGGCGAGTGGATCGAGAAAAATATCACGTAATGCTGTTGAAACTGAAATTGCTACTTTTCTTTTTAATAGGACGAACCCACAGGTACTTCGAGAAGGCATTAATTACGACCAATAAGAAATTATAGTTGTTATTATACGTCGCAAGATTAGTCACGTCAGCTAAATCGGCCGAAATTGTATCTCTCTCGTTCTTCACCCGGATCCGGTTTCGTTCAAACTTCCTGGTCACTAGCTTAAATAAAGTATACGTGTCCTGAGATTGCAGCCAACGTTTAACAAAGGCGAGCGTAATTTTACGATCGACGAGTGAGGCCCGCTTATGAAGACGTCTCGCTCCCCTCAGGCTACCGGAACTTTTAGGATCGTAATAATGTGTCTTTAGTATGTCATTGAAAAAATTCGCTCGACCAGGATGCTTGCCTCTTTTAGCTGCTACGCCTGCCGACGGCGCCTCGGGCTGATGGCTCATTGTCTGTTGAAGAATGTAACGAACTGGCAAGGGGTGGGGGTGTAGGTAGTATTATACCGGAGGACCTATGTAAGTAACTCTTCCGGGGAATTAAATTAGAAATGTACGACTAGCCCGGAGCATGCATCATCTTTTCTCTGAATGATTTATTATCAGAAATTCGACCATGTATCAGCTGAACCACGTTCGAACCGGGTGTAGCTAAACCAGTTTTGTGGTCCATGATTTGTCCCATAGGGTCGTAAAGCACTTTGCCTTCTTCTGAAAATTTCCTTATATGACCTCTATATTTGTCAGGTACCCAAAAAACATTAGGATCCTTTTTAGTAGGTTCGTCGTAAGGGAGAGCAGCTACGATGGTACCTTTTTCACCACTAATATCAACGTCAGCTTTGGTTCCTTCATCTATATCGCTCTAGTCGAATACCGACGTTTGTGGCGCTGCCGCGCTCGCTGCTGCTCCTGCCTCCCACCGCGCGGTGTCGATGCACCCGTGGGGGTGGGGGTGGGGGACACGCCATCTACTGCGCTAGCGGTAGGGGACGTGCTAGGACTTACACTGGATGAGGGGAACATGGTAGTGCTGCTAGTGGCTTGTGTGGCTGTCTGTTGCATCCTTGGCACGAGCTAGCTGACTGGTTTGGTCGTCGCACCCATCGAGGACATTAACGCGCGTAAAGGCTCCGACACGTATTTTTCGTTAATGTCTAGAAAACGTTGGAGTGTTTGAGTGTACAGTTTGGCTTCAGAAAAATCGTCATTGTCATGGTTTGCCAGTACTTCACGCATGGCGACGTCTAGATTACCCAACGGGCGAACGTAAGGTGATTTGGTCAAGACGTTGGGGCCCGGAACTGTGCTGGAAGTCGTTGGTACGCCAGCTGCAGCGAGCGCGACAGACTCGTCCGTGATAGGCACTAGTTGCATGCGACGAAACATAGTTCGTTTAAGTTAGTTTTGTTTATCTGGCAAATATTCCACTCACAGCATCTATTAAAGGTGCTGCAACGGCACCCAGGAGCGGAGCTAATAATGGAAAAAACCACCTGTTTGGAGTGAGTAATGTTTTTAGTTTTCTTAGCACGTGAACAGTTTTTTTGTTGAAATTGTGATCAGAGTTTTCTTGTATCTCCTCAGTTTGAACTTTAGAGCTTGATTTAACGGGAAATTTCCTCTAAGAATATTAAGGGCGACGGAACAAATTATATCTTGGATATTTGCGCAAGCTATTAGGGTCTTTTTCACGTGTGGATTGACTTTGCGGGACGAAAGCAGAGCTAACACAGGTAGATAGTCTTTGACTCGCTGCTTAGACATATTTGGGCATGTAAACAACGAGAGGTGTTTTAAACAAATCGCCTCTGAAACGTAAATGGTCCGCCGTATCGGGTCGAAGATCCAAGAACAAATAGCCACGACCGTTTGTCCTACCTGCCTTATATATGCTAACTAAAAAGGCTGGTGCGTATCCCATTTGAACCGACAGATGATGTAATGTAGAAACGTCACGTACGTTCTTGAACAGATAGAAAAAATGCGTATTTAAATTGATTGTACGTAAATTTTTCTGATACAAGTTATGGCTTATTAATATTTGAGTTAAATTACGGTGGTGTCCCCCTTTAACCCAGGCGTCATTTAGTAATTCAATTTTTACACAATGCGCCAAATCGTCCAAACAAAGCAAAGCACCCGACGGCATGGATTCGTAAATGTCTTTGTCGAATCCCTGTGTAAAGGATATTGGAAGTTTGCACTTGGATTTTAAAGTTTCGTAAGCAGTTTGCCAAGCTCCGTAGCAAATAGTTACGGATGTCGGGACGGGATTGAACACTTCTTCGGCATTTAAAATTAATTTAGAAACTAATTCAGTTTTTCCAGTTCCAGACGGACCAACTATTAAGTGATTACTGGGGTGCTTTAGGGACAAATCTATGACTGGTTTTGAAGGAACGGTAAGGGTTGGCTGGCTTTTTATAGGAGGAGGGAGTGTACCTTTAACGAAAAATAATTTGAACTGTATATTGAAATTTTTTTTACGTGGAATAGAGAGTGGTGGTGTTTAGGAAATAAAATAGTTATTTACATCTCAAATATTTTTTTTTTATTTAAGCAACTTAGTTACATTTCAATCTCGTTTTTGGGCGGAGAGTACTGAGCTTCTACATTTGCGATTCGTGCCGCAACGTAAGGGAAGTTTGAGGCGTACTTTACTAAAAAGGCGTCGCTTAAATCCAATGGAGTGTTTGCATATTTTGCGAGAAAGTTCGGTAAGAGCAGGTCAAAAGGCACTAAATGACGGTCGGCGGTCTGCAACGTTTCGAGTGGGTGAGGATCGTTTTCGTAAATGTTCACCAGGTAGTTTTTTTGCTTGGTTTTGGTCAGGGGCGGACTGGCAATAGTGTCCCAACGGCCATCGGCCGGTGGGCCAACTAGCTGGGGGGGGGGGGGCCACTTGAGTCGTTTTTTTTAACGTTTTATGGCAGTAAAACAAAGTGACTACTCCCTTTCTGGTGAAAAACAGTATTGAATTGTTTTGTCCTTTCGTTATTAAAACAAATTCTGGGGTGGGCTGGGGGGAGATAATCCGTGGTCTTATAACGCCGAAACTCATCACGTTCGTTTCTAATACATCGCTTGTATTAAACAATAAATCTGGTTAGCGAGCTAGCAAGCATAACACCAACGATCCTTATGCTCACATACGAAAAATGGACTGGTCTGTTCGCACATCGTGAATAACTTGTAGCGTAGCAACTAAGCTCGTAACAATGTAAAAAAAAAGCGGAGCATGGCTGGTTGAAAACTACTGTTTTCTTTTCTGGTAAGTACGTATTTAACAATTTTTTTCTTAGTAGAATAGTAGCGTGTGTACGGTACGGCAATCTTGCAATAATTTCTTAGGAGAAAGAAATAAAATTAAAACTTAATGCAACGAGTAAATTACATTCGTAATTTCTACAACAGTAGGCCTGTTTGCTTACAAGTTGTTTTAACGTGGTGTTTACAGCATCTCACTTCTTCCAGTTCTACGTGGGGCCCTAGCAGTAGTGGCGGCCACTATTACCTCCGATAATGCTTTTGCCTTTGAAGCAGCGCGAAGGAAAACATTATCAAAGGCAGCAGCAACTACCCCTGGGTCCCACCAGTGGTATAGCTACAGGATGACAAGGGTGCCTCAGGGGGTCCCCAAAAGAAGAAAAAATATTTAAATTAAAAATAGGCTCTTTTGTAGTACGCTAGTTTACTTAATTTGATATAAACTATATTAAAAAAATTAATTTCTAGCCTCCAAGTCCGGCCATCCCCCTATCATTTCAAAAAATATGGTATGGCCCATAAAAAAAACGCACGGGCTGAAAAATTTCTCCAAGTCCAACCTTTTTACCGAGTTTTTTTTTTTCAAAAAAAGTGGTCCCTATTTTCATTGTAACAAATTTTTTTTTAAAGTTAAAAAACTTCTGTAGATGAAAGAGTGGGGGTGGGGGGGGGGGGCAAGGGCTAAAACAGTAAGATCAAGGTAAGACGATCAGAGGTTTTGCAGCAGAAGGTCTAATTAAAAATCGTAATTTAGGGATGTGCGTTTTATTTGGAGCAGGGGAGTGTACCGAGAGTGGCAATAACTAGACAGACACACGTGATAACGTTTCACTAGTCAGCAGCACCAATAGGCTGCGCTGCTGCCTCTTCTTTTCTTAATATACCAGCAAGAATTTATAGGGGGTATTCTTGATACCAGTAAAGGACCGGTCATTATTTATGGTCGTGGGGGAGGG
>JAHWFP010126653.1:60891-83968 GCA_023313725.1 Lithobius niger
GTGTTTTCGAAGCTTTTCGGAGTGATAGAACTTCGATAAAAGGCTGCAGGGACAGAATAACATTCTAGGAAGGTATGTAATTCATTTTGAGCGTTTGTAGTTTGAGAATTGTTTAAAAACAAGGTAATAGGGTAGCGTTATGAATGAAGGTCATTGCATTTTAGTTTGCGGAGGGAGGGGTAGGGGGAAGTTAATGCAGCGTGAATGGCTTAGATATTGGCCAGACGTATAAGAGTTTGCAGGGATGGGATTTCATTCCTTTTAAGTAATTGAGTTTTGTGCGCTTTTATTGCGTTACGTTTTTTTTTTCACGATGTATTTGGTCGTTGGTGTGTGTTCCCGGTCGCATGATCCGGAAGTGTCAAAAGTGTGGGTTATTGGCAAAAGTGTGGGTTATCGGCAAAAGTGTGAAGTAACTTGATAACCCACACTTTTTGCGATGACGCACACTTCCGGTGTTGGTTGATGGGATTTAACCAACGGAAATTTAGCATGGCGTTGAGTTAGCGTGACGTCACAGCCGTGGTATAAATTGAGATAATGGACTAGTTTTATTTTTACACGATTATATTTTGTAGACAAGTTGGAACATGACTCAAGGCTAACTAGAACTGTTTTTTTTTTGCATATATAAACAAGTTGTATTGTTTTTGTTTTTCTTCTTCCATTCGTGCGTGACTCAAAGCTAGTAGCTTCGCTTTCAATGCTAATTAGGTTGGAAACTGGTTGTTTGTCTTGAACGAGTGAGCTTAAAGGAACAAAGTTGTATGTGCGCTGATTGCAAACCGTTAGACACGAAAAGAACGACATAATGATTTATTATTTATTGACTGTTTCTTTTTGTGAAAACGAATACCCTTGTAGGATATCTAAGTCCTTCGAGTACTTTCTTAGGTTTTCAATATATGAGAGCGGTATAGAGGGGTAAATAGGGGTAAGAAGGGTAAATCATGTTGGGAGGGTAAAACACTTAATTGTGATGGAGAGAAAGGGAAGTGAACTAAATTTCCTGGTGAAAAAATGCGTTTTAGACCTCATTTCCGGTTTGTGACGTCATAGATCCAATATGATGGATCCAGGATGACGGCATTTCCGGTGTGTTAGTACGTACACCTTCTTAGGCCGGAAATGACGTTAAAAAACCGGAAATTGACGTCGAAAATCGGAAATGACGTCATAAACCGGAAGTGAGTCATAATCCAAGATGGCGGCAGTGGTCACGTGACCGGAAGTGTGTTCGTATGTACCCTTATGCTACTACTCATATGTGGGAGCCATTCACATGTTTGGTGTTTGGTTTGATAGATTTAACACCTGAGGTGCCGGAGGAAGGCAGAGAGATATTCAGAACCAACCACACTATGGGAGTGCAGGAAGTGGGTGCAACGGCAGAAAGAGAGAGGGAGATGGGCATTTATTTCACATTGGTGAGATATAAACGACGAAAAAACACTGCTTAAGACATTGTAGTCTTTTCAAACCCAGCATGTGTAATGCAGTAAAACAGCAATACGTACAGAGTGACAAACGTACAATTTGCTTACAAAATTTCAAAAATTAGCTAGTGTGTATTTACAAGTCACACGTACAATAGGTTTAGAGAAAAAAAATATCGAAATACAAAATAATCCTAAAGGCATGTGTAAAAACGTTGTGAGAGACAAGTGTAAACAAAGAAAGAAGGTGAAAAAAGGAAGACGAGGACTAGAACCAAACAGGACGAGAGTGACAAAACATGACAAGCGGGCAGGAGAGATAGGGTAGTGAACTAAATTAGGCAATGTCGATGGATGCTTTGGCAAGAAGGTAATCACGAAGCTTTTTCTTGAAAGAAATGAAAGTAATGTTTGAATTCTTTAAATCACCAGGAATATTATTCCAGATGTGAGGGATTTGTCCCATTAAGGATCGTGCACTTGACTGTGTTCGATGAAAATCCTGAAGACGAGATGAGCTTCGAGTGAAGTGAGTGTAAATATTGGAGTTTCGCTTGAGAAAATTAGGATTGGTACGCAGGCTTTGAAATGTGTATAGGCCAACCTTATATGATACAAAATCATGAATTGGTCTTGATCTTAGGTTGTTTAAAAAGAGGCAGGGAATGTTGCCTGGAGGGTTGATGCAAAATAGATCTCACAGCTTTTTTTTGGAGCTTGAGTAAACGAAGTTTATTCATTTTCCCAGTGTTCATCCACACTAGGGTGCAGTAGTTAAGATATGGGTGAATTAAAGTGAAATACAGTAGTCTTAGTGATGATGTCGGGAGTGTAGGACTTAATTTGTGTAAGATGCCAGTACCTCGGGAGATAAGGTTTGCAATATAATTTATGTGAGAATTCCAGTTGAGGTAACTATCGATTGTTAAACCTAAAAATTTGATAGAAAATACTTCCGATAAATGGACGCCATTCATATTAACAGGATGGTCATCTTCACACCGTTTTTGATGGGGTCGGAAGATCACGAAGTGTGTCTTATGTAAGTTTAAGGATAGTCTGTTGCGATTCAACCAACCCATAATTTTATTTAGTTCCGAATTTAAGGTATCTTAGAGAATTTCTATGTTCTTTCCTGAAAGGTACGGCGTGGTATTATCGGCAAACAAGATCATTTTCAGAACAGTAGAGGCCACTGGCAAGTCATTAATATAAAGTAGAAAGAGAAGGGGTCCCAGTATCGAGCCTTGTTGTACACCACAAGTAATCTTTTCAGTGGAAGAGCAGACACCAGAACAGTCCACATATTGTTTTCTGTCAAATAAGTAATTAGCGAACCAAGTACGGGGAGTGCCACAGATGCCATGAGGGTACAGTTTGTCGAGAAGGATTCCATGATTGACAGTGGCGAAAGCTTTTTTAAGGTCAATGAAGACAGCAATAGTGAAAAGGTTGCTTTCAAATGCACTGCTTAAGACATTGTATTAATGTTCTCTTGTGTGAAAGTGAATGTGGCCATATCAGTTGACTTTCCAGCACGGAAGCCGAACTAATGATCACTAAGGGTATTGTTGTAGGTGATGTAAGAGTACAGTCTTCTATAGACCACTCTTTCGAAAATTTTAGAAAAGCAGGCAGTATCAAGATAGGTCTATAATTGCTAATGTCAAGCTTGTCACCAGTTTTATTAACAGGTATAACTCGAGCGGCTTTCAATTCAGATGGGAAAAGGCCTTGTTCTAAAGATAGGTTAATAATGGAAGCCAAGGCAGGAGCAATTTTATCAGTCACATCTTTTAAAATTTTACTTGAGATGCCATCACTCCCAACAGAGGATGTACAGGAAAGATTTTTGATAATTTTACAAACCTCGTGAGAAGTCGTTGGGGTAAAAAAAAGTGAGTTGGTGGGTGGCTTACAGGGTTTGTCAAGTCTAAGATCATTAACAGTAGGTATGTTTTTTTCAAGGTTAGGGCCAACCGTGACAAAGTAGTGATTAAAAGCAGTAGCGATATCCAGCGAGTTGTTCAGCATATTGCCCATATGTTTTAGAGCCTTGGGGGAAGTTTTTCTTTTCTTATTTCCCATTCCCAGGGTGAGGCAGGGGGAGCAGGGATGTGCGAGTGTGGGTGGGGAGGGGGGTTGCGCAGCATGCGCATGCACTTGGGCAACTACTAATGATAGAAATGCAATGATGGGTGTTATGGAGACGTTTACACGAGAAAAAATGAATGACCTTGAATTGATACTTCAAGGTCATCCTCGTGCTATCTTCCAAACGAGATACGATACGGCAAAAAAGTAAATTATAAAGTTGGACGCAAGGAGACATTATGACCAACAAAAAACAACAGATTCAAAATCGGATAATAAATAAAAGTTACGATGATGTTTAAAAGATAACCCTGAACGTGCTGGCTGCACTGTAGTAAAGCTAACTGCCGATAAGTTTGCTGCATTACAGTGCAGCCAGCATGTTCAGAATTAGCTTTTAAACATCATCGTAACTATTTTATTTATTATCCGATTTTGAATCTTTTTTTGTTGTTGTTGGTCATATTGTCTCCTTGCGTCCAACTTGTTCCAATTTACTTTTTTGTCGTATCGTATCTCGTTTGGAAGATAGCACGAGGATGGCCATGGAGTATCAATCCAAGGACATTCCTTTTTTCTTGTGTCAACGTCCCCCATCACACCCGTTATTGCAGTTCTATCATTCTTATTCTCTCATTAGCCGTTCACAGGATATTGGCTCTAGGGATGAGTCAATAACCGAAACCGAAACCGAATTTTCTGTTTTTACTGAAAACCGAAACCGAAACCGATTCGGATTTTGTGTCGGTTTTTCGTACGGTATTCGAAAAATCAAAAATTTCCTTATTTTTAAAAAATAATTATTATTTTCTACGTATGAATGGCAACAAAGTTTCTAGTCATTAAAATGAAAATAGAGGAAAATAGTGCCACAGCTATACCCATGGTCTATCACGCGGCTGAAAGTGAAAAAGGAGTGAGTTAGAAGCCAGTATTACAGGGAAAAAAATAGAAATAGCTAGTGGCAAAAACCGATACCGAAACCGAAACCGAGGTTTTTTGGGGGTGAAAACCGAAACCGGAACCGAAGTCAAAAAAATGAAACCGACCCATCCCTAATTGGCTCGTAACCTTTTAGTTGCCTCACCCTGTACACTGTATAATTTATTAATTGCTAGCACACACAAATCTTGTAGGACTTCGTGCCAGTATCGAAGGAGGGAAATTGAAGATTTCAACAGAAAAAAAGCCGAAAATATGTCAAATGGATACGACACGAGGAAGCATGAATGCTTGGTGAGTGTTTAGAGACATGCAGCAAGAAATTTGGACCGGTAGTTTGCAAGGATTGCTTAGTTGAAGTTGCGAAGTGGAGCGATTATTGAGGGTGGAAATGCGAAGAAACACAAATGACGTCATAACAAACATGTCAACAAATATCGTAAATGACGCAATGCAAAGCACAAGCGCAACGATTACGAATGACGATTGGAGTGACGGAAACATCATAGTGACGACAGTTGTGCCCAAGTGATAGTGCTACAAAATACGACAAGCTTGTGTGCACGTGAGGCAAGATGAGTGTTGCAAGATGCCAAAAATGTGAACATGTGATTAAAGTAAACGAGGGAGATTTTATAAGTTGTGTAAACTGTAAAGGGAAATATCATTATGTGTGTGCAGGACTGGCAACGTCCACGGTGAAAGCTATGGGTAAAAAAAAAAGAATGGAAATGCAAACGATGTAGAAAAGGAAGAACAAATTCACATTCAAATGAAGATGGCAAACAGTTGACTGAGGAGGACGAAGATGATGAAGAAAATGAAGAAGAAGTTGACGAAGTCGAGGATCAGAATAAGAAAGGCCAAAATGGAGAAAATGACAAATTTAGTGAAACACCGAAAAACAGAGATTTAGCTATTGCAAGAATCGAGAAAACGTTGTTAGATGTGAGAAGAGATAATGAAAAAATATTAGAAGGGATGAAATTCATGGAAGAAAAGTATGAAGAAATGAGAAAGGAAAACAAAGAAATAAAGCAAGTGAACAAAGATCTTCTCAAAAGACTAGAAAAACTAGAAGAAGGAAAAAATAAAAAAGAAGAAGTCGAAAAAACAACAGAAATAAAAACAACATTGAAAGAACTACAGCAAAGCCAAAATGAAGCGGAGCAGTATTCGAGAAACAAAAACATTGAAATATATGGAGTTGATAACATCAAAAATGAAAAAAATAGAGGAGACTATTTATGGACTGGCAGACGTATTTGAAATACAGAACTTTGAAGAGTGGAAAATAGACAAAGCCCACAGATTGCCTACTAAAAAGAAGGACAAACCAGAAACTATTTTAATTCAATTCAAAAGTAGAGAATATAGAGATGACTGGTTAAGAAGCAGAAAAAAGAATATAACAAATGAGGATGCTTTTCAAGGTGGAAGTAAAAGCAAGATATTTGTAAATGAACACATGACTGCATACTATAAATCACTATTATGGAGAACAAAGCAAGAATTAAGAGGAAAATTCAAATTCATATGGTTTAAAGATGGAAGATATACATCTAAGAAAAAATGAAAAAGAAGTGTACGTTCATAAAATAAAAAGTGATGAAGATTTAGAAAACCTGGGGAAAAAATGGCAACAGAGGAAGAAAGTTCAAAGTTAAATGGAGCAAGAAAGTGAAATAGTTAATGAAGTTTTTGGAACTTTTAAAGAATACAAAGAATACTGTAACAAAGATGGTAAAGAGGGTGTTGTGAGGTGCATTCATGTTAACCTAAGGAGTTGTAAAAAAAACTGGGATAATTTATTGATATATTTAGAAAAAAGTGAAACAATGTGGGACATTATAGCACTTAAGAGACCAATTTGAAGGAACATGAATTAATAAATTATAATACAAATGGATATATCAAATACGGAGTGTGTAGGAAGATACAAGGTGGTGGAGGGATTTTAGTTTTTGTGAAATTGGTTGACAACGGAAGTGTAACAAGCAAAAATATTACAATTGATGGAAGTGAGGCAGTTGATATCATTGTAAACATAAAAAATGAAAAGTATAACATAATAACCTGTTATAGGAAACCCTCATCTAATCGTAACAATTCTATTAAAGAGTTAAAAAAATTATTAAAAGAAAAAGAAAATAATAAGGATACTAACAACATTTTTTTAGGTGAATTCAATTTTAACTTATTAATAGAAACATAAAATGAAAGTGAAAAAAAAGATATAAGTAAATTCGAAAACTTGATTGCATATTTTGGTTATCATCAACAAATAATAACTGCAACTAGAGAAGAAATTAGTAATAATAAACTAACAAAATCCTGTTTGGACTTAATGTTCACAAAATTAAATAATGTAAAATGCAAAGGTATTGTAATTACAATAAAACCAGCAGACCATTATTTTACAATAATTGAATGTTGGAACAAAAAAAGTTTTAATGAAAATATACCACCACAAAACAAACTGGAATATAGATTTAGAAATAAAAAAATAATTGCTCAGCTAGGTCAAGTAAATTGGAAAGAATTAAAAAGTCTAAAAGACCCAAATGAAATATACGCCAGAATTGAGGACGTTATATCAACAATTTATCAAACAAATCAATACATTAAGAAAAAAACGACAAAAAATGATAAAAACAAGTTGTTTAGAAATGAATGGATGAATGATGATCATGTACATGTAATCAATGAAAAAAATAAATTGTGGAATACTATAAAAAATGGGGAAAAAAGGAAATTAATGATTTAAAGGAATACTATGAAAAATATAAAAGACTAAAAAAGGAAGTAGGAAGAAAGATAAAAATTGCAAAGGAAAATTTCTATGGTAACTATTTTGAAGAGCATAAAAAAGACGGTAAAAAAATCTGGAACAAAATAAATCAATTAATTGGAAATAAAGGAAAGGACACAAGTATTGAAAATCATTTTGAGAAGCATTTCAAAGAACAAACAAGTAATATTTGTGAAAATTTCTCAGATCACTTTGAAAAACAGATTCCAAATTTAAAAACTAAATTGAAAAAAAATGCAGAAGAAAATGAAGTGAAGACTTGTAAAAACAAACCAAAGAAAGGAAGGATAATTAAAAAGACAATGGGAATTATTGAAGCTACTAAATATGATGTTTTAAAAATAATAAATCAAATTAAAGTTAAAAAGTCGTCAGGATATGATGGCTTTTTAATGGAACATTTTGCAGAAACAAAAAACAACAAAACAGTGAGTTTATGACATTATTAATTAATAGTATCATAAAAACTGAAATATGGCCTGACAGTCTGAAAAAAAACAGGTTATAAGGCCAGTCTACAAAAAAGGAAATGTAAATGATCTTAATAATTACAGACCAATTTCGCTATTGCCTGTTTTGAATAAAATTATCGAAAAATTTTTTGCTACAAAAATAGAAGATTTTCTTTGAAAATATAAAGTGTTAAATAAAAATCAATATGGATATAGAAAAGGAACAGGTGCCATCCATGCACTTGAAAATATAAATAATAACGTCTGCAGAGCTGTAAATGAAGGAAAATATGTTGGCGCAATTTTAATTGATTTAACTAAGGCGTTTGACACATTAAGTAAAGATATTTTACTAGAAAAAATTTATAAAAATGGACTAAGAGGCAAAATTTATAATATAATTAACAGTTATTTGACAGAAAGACATTATAGTGTTCGAATTGGAGATACCTTTAGTAAATAGACAAAAATTGAATATGGTGTTCCACAAGGTTCTGTGTTGGGACCCCTGCTATTTTTAATTTATATAAATGACATTACTGACATACAATGGGAAAGCTATTTGACATTATACGCTGATGATATATTCATGCTATCGATAAATAATGACAGCAAAAAAATGTTGAACAATCTTCAGAATGATTTTGATAATCTACAAATATATTTAAAAGAAAATGACTTAATACTCAATAATGAGAAGACAACATATTTACCAATTGTAACATCACATATGCACGAGGAACTTGGAACAATAAAAATATGTAACAAGAGATGTCAATGGAATGGTGACTGTAAACAGATTAAAAAAGTTAATTGTGCAAGGTATTTGGGAATAGAACTAGATAAAAACTGGAAATTTTTTACACATGTAGATAAAATAAACCGAAAATTAAGGAGAATGATACCAACGCTATATAATCTAAGGGATACATTAAACATAAAAAATAAGAAAATGGTCTTTGATGCGCTAATAATGTCAAAGGTAAATTACGGCATAACAGTGTATGGCACTACATCGAAAAGTATTATAGCACAAACGCAAAAAATTACTAACAAAGCAATTAAAGTGCTTTTTAAAAATAAAAAAATATTAAATATAACGAAATCTACAATAAATTAAAAATTATGAATATTGATACAACATTAAAATGGTACATAGTAAAAAATAATTATTATAAAAATGAATGTAAAATAAAGTTAAATAGAAGCACTCGAGAAAATCAAAAGTGGCTAGAAGAACCAAAATGGCGAAATTCATACAGAAAAAGAAATATGAATTATTTGATACCCTTTGAATTTAATAAAATTCCAAGTGAATTATGAAATATTAAACAACACAGAGAAATGCAGAGTAAAATCAAGAAATGGTTACTTGAATCTCAACAAAAAAAATAATAAAGATGAAGAAGCTTTTAAAGTTAAGAAATCAACAGTACTAACATTAACTATAAAATAGTGTAAATATAAGTGTTTGTATATAATCATAGTGTGAATGTATGTAAATAATTTGTAATGGTAAATTGAAAAAAAAAATTTATTGTGCTGTCTAACTAAAGTAAAAAAAAAATATTATATACATTGTAACAATTTAGAAATTTAAAACTAATTGAATTATGAAAATATATAGTTTGCTTGCACATACAAGTCCATTGGGACTTCGTGCCAGTGCTTGTACCTGAAACAATGTACTTGTACTTAAATAAAGCATTATTATTATTATTATTATTATTATTATTATTATTAAGAAATTTCTTAAGAAAAATTAAGAAATGATTTTAACGAAAATTTCTCGAATCAAGTACCAACACTTAAAAAATCATTTGAACAAAGAAATAATAACTATAAAAATGGTCATTTCTATAAAACTATTTATAGAAAAAATAAACAAAAGAAAACAAAAATAAGTGAAAAAACATTCTATGTAAAGTATGCTACTCCTGCAGAAATTGTACAACTCATAAATGACTTAAAAAATACTAATGCAACAGGTATAGACGGTTTTAATACTGCTAACTTTAAACAATCAAAGGAAAACACATCAAGATTCATAAGTAAATTAATCAACATTATGATTGATAAAGAAGTATGGCCAGAACAATTAAAAATACAAGTACTAAGACCAATATATAAAAAGGGAGAAAAGACTAATAAAAACAACTACAGACCAATTTCATTATTATCAATAATAGACAAAATAATGGAAAAATACTTTTCAAATAAAATAAGAGAATTTTTAGATAAATTTAAGCTTCTAAATAACATACAGTATGGTTACACAAAAAACAAAGGCACCACAGACTTATTAGTACAAATAAATGAAATAATAACTAAAGCATTAAATGGGAAAAAATATGTTGGCACAATCTTCATCGACCTTCAAAAAGCGTTTGATACTTTTGACCAAAAGATACTATTACAAAAATGTGAAGCAATAGGATTGAGGGGGAAAATTCTAAACTTAATCAAAAGTTATCTAATACATAGGAAAGCAACAGTAAAAATTGCAAAGGAATATAGTGATTACAGAGAAATTAGGTATGGGGTACCACAAGGATCTGTATTAGGGCCATTACTGTTTTTAATATATGTAAATGATATCCATGATTGTGCCAAAAGAACGCTAATATACATGTTTGCAGATGATACTGCAATGATTTCTATTAATTCAAATTATGAAGAGATGATTGAAAATTTACAAAAGGATTTTAATATGGTAAATGGATGGCTAATTGAAAATGAACTTTATATAAGTGAAGAAAAAACAATACAAGTTGACATTACAGTTCCTAAAATGAAGGATAAACATAAAAAACATATAATTACCCATTCTGAGCACTGCCTACTAATGAGAGAAAATAAAAATCAACAAAATTGTGAAAGAACATGCAGGGAAATAGAATTAAAGAAAACAACGAAATATTTAGGAATGGATGTAGATTCACAATGGGATTTTAAACAGCATATAACAAAATTGATAACAAAACTACGTCAAATGATCCCAAAATTATATAATGTAAAATACTTGTTAAATATTAAGAATAAACGAATTCTATACGATGCATGGATAGAAAGTTTGCTTAGATATGGGATAGAAATTTATGGTTTTGCGACTGATTATATCATTTTTAGATTACAAAGAGTGCAAAATAAGATAGTAAAAGTATTGTTTGGGAAAGAAGGTGAAAAAACAAATGAATTATATACAAAAAATAACATTTTAAAAATTATAGAACTACGAGACTTTGTGGTAGTAATAAAGAATTACTACATAAATACACACAAAAATTATGATGAAAACAAAAGCAAACGATTAAGGCAAAAAACACAGAAATATAGAATACCAGAGTGGAACAATGCTTATGGACTAAGAAACAAACCCTATTACATCCCACACATTTTCAATAAATTGGACCCTAACATATTAAACTATCAAAGCAAAGGAATTTTGAAAAAAGAATTAAAACAAGTACTCGTAAATTCTTACAAAAATTAAAGTTTCTCACAGACAGCTGTTAGACGAATAGGACATAACTATTAAATATTAAAATACTAAACTAACTTAACAGCGGATTTTATTGTAAGTTAATTCATTTTTGTACATATTTAACCATTTTGTATATATTGTGTAATTTATTATGTATTAAATGTATTATTTATTTATTTATTGTATGTATTGCAGCTCTCACAAGTTTTTATTTAAAACTTCGAGCCTTTGAAAATGCAATAAAATTTATTATTATTTATTATTATATTTATTATTATATTGAACGCTTACAAAAAATTTTGAATAAAGCAATAAAAATACTTGTTGGTGGCAATAGCAACAACACAACTAAAGAGCTTATATTGGAGAAATATGAAGAAATAGTTAGTAAAATCCATAATATTTACTCAAACAATAAATCAAAGGTAAAACCAAAGCTTCGTAAGAGTGCTGAAAAAAAGAGAAAAGAATGGATTTGAGTTAGTTGAAAGAATAGATAAGAAAAATAAATTGTGGAACAAAATAAGGAAATCACAAGACACAGACGAAGAGACGATAAACAGATACAAGAGAGAGAAAAAGGAAATAAACTCAAAAATCAAAGAATGTAAACAAAATTATTATAAGGAGAAATTAAGAAGTTTGCAACTTAACAATAAATCAATTTGGGAAGTTATAAATGATGTAACAAGTAAAAAGAAAAAAGAGAACATTGATGAAGGGCTAACAAAAACATTTAAAGGCATGGATTTTGTTAAATTATCAAATGATTTTAATAATAGTTTCTGTAGTCAAGTGCCAAATTTAAAAGAAAGTTTTAAAAATGAACACGAAGAATATATAAAAGGTTCCTACTGTAGAAAGATAAAAAACACGAGAAAGAAATACTTAAAGGCAGTTAAAAATACAATGTATATTGAAGATGCAAATGAAGTTGAAATAATAAATATAATAAATGAACTAAAAAATACAAAAGCAACAGGACTAGATAAAATACAAACAGAACATATAAAACAATCGAAACATAACACAGCAAAAGCAATATGCAAATTGATAAATACAATGATTGAAAAAGAAATATGGCCAGACATGCTAAAAGTACAAATAATAAGACCGATTTATAAAAAGGGAAATAAAGTAAACTTGAATTACTACAGACCAATAGCTTTACTATCTATAATAGATAAAATATTAGAAAATTTTTTTGCAAATAAAATAAGAAACTTTCTAGAAAAAAACAAACATTTTGTCAAAATCACAATACGGATACACAAAAAATAAGAGTACAACAAATTTATTAATAGAAATAAACGAAATTATCACAACAGCATTAAATGATGGAAAATATGTAGGCATAATTTTAGTGGATTTGCAGAAAGCGTTTGATACTTTCGATAAAAAAATTCTCTTAAGTAAATGCCAAAAAATGGCACTGAGAGGAAAAATATACAATTTAATCAAGAGTTATTTAGATAATAGGAAAACACAAGTTCTTATATGTGGAAAAAGCAGTAGTCTTAACAACACTAAATTTGGAGTACCTCAAGGATCGGTTTTGGGACCACTGCTATACCTAATATATACAAATGATATTTCAGAAAATATTAAAAAAACACAAGTGTTACTGTTTGCAGTGATACCATAATGATTTCAATAAACAATAATTATGAAAACATGATTGAAAACCTACAATATGACTTTAATAAACTGAATGACTGGTTTCTTGTAAATGAATTATTTATTAGCAATGAAAAAACTATACACATGGATATTACAGTCCCTAAAATGAAGAAAAGTGAAGGATTACGGGTTATTGCACACTATGGAAATTGCACAAATTTAGAATTAATCATGAAAATAAAAAATGTAATAAGGAGTGCATAAATTTGGAAAAAAAGACCAGTGCAAGATATTTGGGAATGGAAATAGATTCAAATTGGAATTTCAAAGGCCACATAATTCAAGTCATAACAAAAATAAGACAAATACTACCAAAAATCCATCTATTAAAGAATATACTAGACACTAAAAATAAAAAAATATTATATGAAGCATGGATAGGAAGTATCATAAGGTACGGTATTGAATTGTATGGTTTTACATCAGACTATTTAATAGAAAGAATGTAAAGGACACAAAATAAAATGGTCAAAGTGCTGTTTAAAAAACAGGAAGGAATAAAAGCAATAGAATTATACAAGACTAATAATATACTTAGAATTACAGAACTAAGAGATTACATAGTAATAGCAAATAATTATGCCTCAAATATGTATAAAAATAGCAGATTTACTGAAATAGATAATATCAGAATGAATAAGCCAATATACACAGTACCAAAATAGAATAATGTATATGGGAAAAGAAATAAAAAGTACTACGTACCAAATATTTTTAATAAACTACCAAGAAATATGATGAATTACCAGAATATTAATGAATTAAAACGGAAATTAAAAGTTAAACTTACAAGAAAATAAACCCATTGCGAAGTGTTGAATTCTGAAATTTTGAAGTCTAAAATATAAAAAAAAAATCTTAAAATTCAAACCTTTTAATAACTATGATAAATTACACCTAAATTTTAATTTCAACAAGATGTATATTTGTTCTCACACAAGCTATTTTAATTAATAGCTTCGAGCATTACAGTGTATATTGTACATATATGTATTGTAATGGAATAATAAAATATTATTATTATTATTATTATTACACTAGATACAAATTGCAAATATAATGATCATATCGACTTAATAATTAAAAAACTTAGAGGTATTAGGCCTAAATTATACTTTTTAAAAGATATTTTAAACTTAAAAAACAGACAGGCAATTTGTTATGCTTGGGTTGAATCTCATCTTAGGTATGGAATAGAAAATTACGGATTTGCTGCTGAATACCTAATAGAACGATTACAAAAGATACAAAATAAAATAATTAAAATATTATTTAAACAAAACACAGACATTCATACCGAGGATATTTATAAAAAAATGGGTATCCTAAAAATTATTGACTTAAGGAATTACGTTATTATTTAAAAAAATTATTTTTTAATATTTAATACTATTGATAAATCAACAATAAATGAACGAAGGAAAACACTTCAATTAAGAGTACCCCTTTTTCGAAATAATTATGGCAGGAAAATTAGTACATATTATATACTCCATTTATTTAATCTACTCCCAAAAAAATTGTTTTTCATTACAGGGTATAATGTATTAAAAAAGGAATTAAAAAAATGGTTAATTGGTGAATTATAATATGTGATGCCATAATGATTGTGGGTTCAAATGACTTCTAAAATATTATTTACAGGTGATTTGCTTTTCTAAATATATTATTTTTGTATAACTATTGAAGCTATAATACTTGTTACATATGTATATTAATATAGATGTATCAATTAGTAATTTAAGTATTAATTGTTTTTTAAAAAAAAAAAGTGTTCGCTATGAAATTACATTGATATTGTTGCTGTAAAATCGGAAATCTTTCTGTTAAAATGTATGTAACCTGTAATTTTCTTTTTCTTTGTTCAATTGTTTTGAATTTGTTAAATTTGTTAAATTTGTTCAAAAACACTCTTGTGACGTCTTATTATTGTGACGATGAATTTACTTAAGTTTCATTTTGTCAGATCGATAAATTCTGTGTATTTGTTGAACTAAATGTAATGAACCACCATACACAAGTACCCAGGTACTTCATGGAGGTTCTTTCTTTGCACCATAATAAATTTTGAAAAAAAAAAGAAAAAAAAATTATTATTATTATATTATTATTATTATTATTATTATTAGTATTATATTGAACGCTTACAAAAAATTTTGAATAAAGCAATAAAAATACTTGTTGGTGGCAATAGCAACAACACAACTAAAGAGCTTATATTGGAACACAAAATTTTAAATTTCCAAAATGGATATAAATTAACTGTTAATAAATTTTTTTGACCAAACATTACAAGATAAAATTGCGAGACCATCACGTAATAATACGGCTTGGCTTAAAATCCCACCCTGGAGAAATTCATATGGGAAAAGAAATATCGCTTTTGTCCTTCCTACAATTTTAAATGAATTACCATTGAATTTAAGAACAAACCTAAGCCCTCATAATATTAAAAAAATAGTAAAGAACTGGTTAATAAACAACGAAAAATTATCCCTACTTGGACACCCTAGTTGGACTTGAGTGACATATAATATTTTGCATTTGTAATAAATATCAAATGTGTAGGCTAATGCATTATATGCAAGTCTTTTTAAGCAACTTCTGAATGCAGTTAATACTGTATGAATTGATACTTTATACTCTTTTTTTATACCGTTTTCGCTTCAGAGCACACACAAGCAGTGTTTTGCTTCGTGCCTTGGTTGTTTACAATTTTGTATACATACTGTGAATAAATTATTATTATAGTATTATATTATTATTATTATTAATATTAATATTATTATTATTATTATTATTATTATTATTATTATATTTTTATTATTATTTGAAACTTTGATTCCGTCAAATTTCTTCGTAGCATTAGCACGAATGTAAGCAGTGGTTGCGGTAGTCAATTGGTAGCAACGTATCAGTTTATGGTCAATGCCAGCTTAGAACAATAATCTCACATCGTTAAGGGAGGAGCACATTCCTACGGGAAGCAACACTCGGCTAGCGTTATACTAAATAGAACACGAGGATGTGAACAAACCGGAAGAAACGGTGGCTCGTTATGACGGTGGCTCGTTATGACACAGAACTACTTTTTTTCTACACACAAATCATGAACCAGGAATTTCGACTTTCCAACACCGGATAAGACACACTACAACCTAGGACGATATATGGTAAACTGCACCAGCACCAGTGGCTGTCTTATTCCGGTTTCACAAAAGTTTTGTGTGCGTAGAAATAAAGTTGGTGTGTGTCGCAATGAGCCACTATACTTGCGATCATACAGTTTAAAAATGGCTGGCAAACAACACTAAGAAGAAAGAATTTCGTGAAGATAAATTCTGTTAGCTAGCATTTGACGCATGCGGTTTGTAAAAATACCACGAATTGTGTGGTGTAGTTTGCGACGGCGCAATGTTTATTTATTGGCATCTTTGAACTCTAACTTGGGGCTAGCTCAAGCTAATTACAAGTGCTATGTTATCTGTGCTTTTGCAGTCCTTAATAAGCGGTGAGCGCTATTTGCGCTATTAGCTCTTCTGTGAAGTTACGTTGCGACTAAAGAAGTCACTGACCCCTGCTGCTGCACCGTCATTCCCCCACCATTACGGAGTGGCCCAGGAACGCCATACAGAAGGCGCTCCGTAATAGCTGGTCCCAAGCATTGCGGTGTTATGACCTAGATCTCCGAAGAAAGAATGAAAGTTAATCTTTTATTGGATTAAACATCAACCAATGTTTCTTCGTCGTTGTAGATACTCTAACCAGGTTTGGTACTCTTTAGACACTCATGGCACGCCAAGTTAGCGGCCAAAGCACTGCCCTCCAGGGCACTTCCCTTAAAGCAAGACTGAAAACCTGGAAGTGAAAATTACTCACTTCCATGAACTTAATGGACTTTCGTAACATAGACATAGCAAAAGTCCATATTACTACCATTGATTTAAAATAGTTTTGTAGTGAAACGGGCCTTTAAGTTAGCAATGTTAAATCTGATTCATTGCTCACGATCCATGGCACTCTAGAGGATAGTTTCTTTGTGATTTGGAAGACCGGTTAATCCCTTTAAGGGAAGCTAAAGCTTTAAAAGAAGAATTAAAGGAACAGAAAAAGTTGAAACTTTTAGAAGTTGAAAATGAGAAAGAAAGACCCTCAATTAAATGCGATACAGAAACAAGAAATTCGGCGAAAACAGCTAGAAGCTGAAGCCAAAGATCGTTAGATCGACTCTATTCGAGTGCAACGTGAAAATGAGTTTGAAGCTTGGAGAATGCAAGATGAAAAAGATATAAGTGTCAAACAAACAGAGGCTAAAACTCGTAGTTGAGAACTCAAATTACAAAGAGAACCTGACTTAAACAAACTAGAACAAGGTATTAATTAGTACTAGTATATCCACCCCCTAGTGTTGCACCCACAAACAAATTTAGGTCTAAAGGTGCTTGTTATCTTATGACCAAATGGTGGTAGTGTGAGGGGCAGGACATCTGAATATCTCTTGCAGTTTAAAAGAATAGTTAAACAGGCGAAGTTGTCTGAGGATGAGTGGGTCCTACAACTACAGCCTTTCACAGGGCGTATGTTCCCTCGAGTATTGGCTCGTTTGACTGAAGAAGAGGCTGTTTTGTATCATATTGTCAAATTAGTAATACTCAAACAATTTAATCCCACAGCAGAAGTGGTATGGGTTCGGTTTTGGAGTTACATCAAGCTCACCAAATACTTTCAACAAGAACGCTTTTAGGCAACATACACAAGCAACGCAGTAGGTAGTGTTGGGTGAGGCTACATGTGATGCCGGTAGATGAACCTTGTATGCACAGAGCAATTACATAAATACCCAAACGCTGTAAGATCTTGACTACCAGATAAGCCTAACGTCAACAATGTAGAGACGTTCGCTAGTGTGGCCGATGAGTAAGTCTCTAAACGGATGGTCTCCAAGATGGAAAAGGAAATGAAGCACCAGTAGGTGTGCGTACAACTGGGAACAGCCTAAGCACCTGCAACGTTGACTCAACTAAGGTTAAAACTAAAGATGAACCTAAGTGAAGAAATCCCCACAGGTAACGGCCCAATTAGCAATCAAGCTAAGGCCGAAGTCGAATATGTTGACGCCAACATACCCTAATTCATCAAAATAGGGCTGATAACTAC
Source organism: Lithobius niger (assembly GCA_023313725.1). Taxonomy (NCBI): domain Eukaryota; kingdom Metazoa; phylum Arthropoda; class Chilopoda; order Lithobiomorpha; family Lithobiidae; genus Lithobius; species Lithobius niger. Next base: position 78,949 of record JAHWFP010126653.1, read on the forward strand.
ATTTTGATAAGCCTAGTTTTATCGTACTTTAATTGCCAAAAAAATTGGGCACTTCCACAGTGTTTCTGTGCTAAAAAGACAATGGAACTACAGAAGATCTCACCAGTAGTAAACTAGCCGAAAATTGGCATAAGTTGAAGAAAACCGTTTCATGCAAAACCGCACCTAACAAAAATCCTGTAAAAATTAAACAAGTAAGTCTGGGTTTAAAAACTCATAACGCATTGTTATAACAACAGCTAGATTTGTTATGGTTTTGGGGATGAGTACGATGTTATACTTGGTGTAAATTCGTTGACTAAGTTAAACCAAACATGTATCCTTAAATGTAAACATATCTAGTTAGTGTTAGCAAGAAGACGGGTTTACCAGCACCTGGTCTTCCGGACCTGACGGTCCCTGACGAAGCACCACCTGCGATTTATTGCTTCGCTGCCACGCAACGCACTCGGGAGAAGCAGCACACGCCAGCTGATAATGGTAAGGCGCACCTCGCACCAGAAAATGTTAGTCGAATTGCTAATTTTGAAACTTGGACTGCCACTAAGCAGAAAATTGGTCAGTCTAATGTTGCTAAATTTAAGCCCCCCCTCTGGACTCAAGACTTTCGTAGTTACTACTGGTACCCAAGGAAAAGAATCCTCTTAAAGGTTGTTTAAAGGTGCATGACTCTTCCAGTTGTTTCGTTAAGAAAAGGACAGATCCATCCAATCTTGACTTTTTGAGTAACTGCTGGTAGGTTTAACTGGTATAATTAATGTGGGTATGTTGTAGGCTCAACCTCAAGAAACTTTCGTTTGTTCATGTGCATAACAACTTTAATGTAAATTTTGCCTTATAAAAGCAGTAACGTTTGTTTTAAATTTACCAGATTACTAAAACCTGAGGAGTAAACGTTTTGCTATTTGATCACAGATAATACAACAGATTCCTAGTAGCGTATGGTTAAGCGATGCACTTGGGTTAGCATCTAAATACCGTGATGTTTTGCTTTTTTTTCAGTGCAAAATAAAATGGATACCTTGAATGTAAATCGTTAAACACCCATAAGTTGTTGGGTGTAGCTTCCAGTATTGTGAAAGTTAAGGAAAGAGCCCACCCTCTGCGCTACACACCAATAAGGACATATTATCAGAGTAGCGTATCAGGGTAATCTATTTAATTGACAGAATTTCCTTTATTAATTGCTTAACGGATGACTGCCCTTCTTTGGGGTACCTTTTCACTATTGGGGTGGGGGACGTTCAGTTTAATTCAGTTTGGGGCCAATGTTTCGTCCTACTATATGTAGGTTAGGGGCCAAAACACTTACTGGGTGAAAAAATGGAAAAATTTGTTTTCAGGTTTAAGTTAATGATAGCGCTTGCTTAGTCACTCGCGGCTCTACCTTATTGGTGGCACTCATTCCTGTACTAACCCGTTTTGTTTCAGTGCTGATTGCAGCCTTCTTGGAAACCCGGAAGTCAGTTCTTTTTATGGGCGCATGTGACGAAGATCGCTATTAGCTAACTTGATGGCCAGATCACTAGTGTGGTTCTGCCAAGAATGGTACTTTTGCTTGTATGTTAGTTGGTCTACTGTCGTGTGTGCTTACATTACTCACCAGGTTGCAGTTCTTAACGTAATGTGGTTGTGCTTAGGTACTTAGCACGGTTTCTTGAAATTTTCAGTTTTAAAATTTCAAATATTACAACAACGATCTCATCACTCTGCTCACTATGTAATGGAGACAATAATCTTAAAACCTGCAGTATGTATTAAAGCTGAATTCTAGCATGAATGGGAATTTATCAAATAAAGCTTTCGACACTACCCGCCACTGTTAAGCGGTTTCATGGTTCGAATGTGGTCAAAAATGGGATTGAACAAACTTATGCAAGGACATAAAATAACCAAACCGTGTCAGTTTGGCTAATGTAACGGCTAATTGGGCAATAAAAAATATGAAAATTATGAATGGAAAATTTATAGACATGAAATTCCTCCAGAAAAAGAAGGTAGAGGTCACAATAAGACCGTATGAATTTTTGTACATTCACAGACACATTCACAGTTGTGATATCCACCCAAAACCAAACTGGTATAAGAGAAGCCGCCAAGTTTCCAAAAAGGGTCGGCCTTTGAAAGTAGTGATATCATTCAACCAGGGAAAAGCCGCCAAGGTTAATTCTATTACCCAAGTTAAACGCACCAAATAATACTTTAGACATTAAATGAAAACTTGAAGATTGCTACTGCGAGTAGCAATGTTTTAGTTTTCATTTAACTTTCGAACTATTAGTCGGTGAGATTAGCTTGGCTAATAGGATTAACCTGGTTGAATGATATCACTATTTTCATCTTTAAAGTTGAATTAATAATAATTTAATATTAATTATTTTCTTGGATTGTTACCCTTGCATGCTTGTTCTGATGATAATTCCAGGAATGCTGTATAGAAGTAATAGTGTTCAAAGGACATTACCTTCTCACTATATTCTGGTATTCTGCGCGAAATAGAGTTTGCAACATTTATACACGTTTGAGTGAATGTAGCAAAACCATTTTACACGAAGGCAGAAATAGGAAAATGAATGCCTTTGCAATATTTACATGCATCTAAACTAATGTTGTAAACCTGAGCGATACAGGAAAGCCAATCGGGATGAATGTACCATTTGAATCTTGCAGTTTAAGGTATATCACTTCCTTCAAAAGAACTTACCTTCTCACTAACTTCGGCCATCTTGTCGATATAGCTTTTGCGACATTTACATAAGATGGAGATAAATCCCGTAACAATCCCGTTTCTTGAGAAGGGAAAAACAGGAAAATGAATGCAGTTGCAACATTTACACATGACTGAAATAATGTTGCAAAACTGAGCCACACACGAAAGCCAACCGGGAGGATTGGACCTTTAAGTTTACAATGCACGTAGTTCACCGACGATTTCAGTTTAATCACGCTGTAATTATTAAGACGGCACATTTAATGAGTCTTGATTGTAAGTGTGATTGTAAGAAGAAACACTCTGGAGTCGGCATAATTTAAATTGGACTTGCGTTCATTAAAATGCAAGGCCGTTGTATTTGAATTATTGTTTGTCTGCTTTCTATGTTCTTAAGGCATTGTGCTTTAGTAACGGAAAGTTTCACTCTCCGGCGCTCTATTTAGAGATGCATGGTGTATACATCTGAGATAGAAGCTGTGCCCCAGACCTGTAAGCGTCCTGCAGCACTTCTTAGCTCCTAAGGTAGTAGGAAATAAAACTTAACGGGATTGGCTACTGATAATACGTAAAGTAAGTTGTGATTGGCTCACTCATCTAAGAGCCGACTCACATGAATGAGTGGTGCCAAAGCCAGAGTACCCGCCTCACAAGTATAAAAGGCAAGAGAGTACACCCTTAGGAGTCTTTCTTAATAGATCGGGTGGCTGCTAGGACGATATACATAAGCAGCCAGCATCGATACTTCCGCTCTGAGATTATGGTATGGGATTATGAATATCATGGAGTACAAAACTTTGGAGAAACACAAGTCCGACGAGTAGGGTAAAACACGCATGGCTACAGTTACACTGTCATACTCTTTACAAAATGTATCCTATATAGCACAGGCACAATTTTGAACTGATGTTCCAATAGCTGTTCGATTTTAGAAATTGATGATTGCGTTATTTCTAAGATATACAGCGTTTTCACATTTGTGGCAACTTGCTTAATACAAGCGCAATTACGACAGAAATGATGAATTATGGGATGTGTATCCTAGGACGATATAATTATGGTAAACTCCAATATGGTAATTCTACCATATATTTATTTATTTATTTATTTTATTTACAAAATTATTGTAACCCTCTACAAAGAGCGTGACAGCAGTTTCAAATTAAAACGACAATTTCACGAATCTCATTCAGGCGAGAGGAGAAGCGAGAACGAAATACACCCAAGCGCCGCCATATTTTTTCTATATGGCGGCGCCTGGTTTTACGGTTCCCCGTTCTCGCCTGAATGAGATTCGTGTAATTGTTGTTTTAACTGAAATTGCTTTCATGCTCTTTATAGGGGGCGGGGTTGCTAAATAGCAACCTATCCAGATAATATTATATCGTTTTTGTCATAATGTTATTTTTACTCAGATGAATCAAAACAAAAGACCATTACTCTCTTAGATGCTAAGACACAGCCGCCTAGTGGTCGCCATACTTGCGTTCATATCTACACAAATCTATATTATCTGGATAGGCATAGTATACATATGTAGACAAATATGGCGACCACTAGACGGTTGTGTCTAAACTTCTAAGTGAGTTGTGGTCTTTTATTTAGTTTCATCTGAGTAAAAATAACATTATGACAAAAACGATTAAAACTTCTGGTTGATGGGGAGATTTTTCCGCCTGACGACGTATGCCACGATTAGTAAAAGTTAAAAGTTAAATAGGAATTAATAACGTTGATATTTTCCAAATTACTGATCCCTGTAAAACTTTTTATGTGGTGTTGAAGGCTCATATTCACTAAGCACCTTTAACAGCACTAGAAAATGGGCCTTTTTTCTGGTTCGGAAGTTGGGGAAGCAAAATTACCACGTACGCTATTTTATTTTATTTGAAGAGTTCGCAACACTTCTTTTGAAAGCAATACGGCGAAAACAAACGAATAGTGTCTCTTCATAAGCGAGTAGTGTGTTAAGACGACAGTGAGTTTGGTTGTTGGTGGGTGCCTCGTACACCTTCAATCTACATTTCTGTTTTTGTTTCACTTTCTAAGGATGCAGCGTGACAATGGAAGCTAGAATTGCTTCACACACACAAAAACAAAGCAGTCTTGCATCCTTCTCTGTACGTTTTAGTGTTTAATTTACGTCAATGTTTCATATTAACCAAACATTTAGTTAGCTTTTATCCTCGTAATTTATACGGACTGAAACAAAAAAAATGTTTGCCAACACTCACAACAATGGAAAAAGAAGTGATATCTGCTCAAAACAAAATGATTAAGGATTCCAAAAAAAAAGTTTCTTTTTTTTTT
>JAHWFP010126654.1:2415-15117 GCA_023313725.1 Lithobius niger
GATCCGCAAACAAAGTTTCAACAATCGGCAAGAGGGAGAGCGGACTGATCCGCAAACAAAGTTTCAACAATCGGCAAGAGGGAGAGCGGACTGATCCGCAAACAAAGTTTCAACAATCGGCAAGAGGGAGAGCGGACTGATCCGCAAACAAAGTTTCAACAATCGGCAAGAAGGAGAACGGACTGCCTTCTAGCTCCTCTTTGCTAATTGTGCGCTCTAACAGTTAAAACAAATTTCAAATTTCACAGGAGTCTTGGTCCGAGACCACCTGCCCGGTACAGAATCTAAATTACAGAAAAATAGCTAACCATAACCTAAAACCAGGACAAACCACAACACCAGAAGACCAGAACATCGTTGGTATCATACCAGCTCCCCTTCTCACGCACACGGCTTACAAGGCCTGAAGCCCATCGCTCTGCTTACTACACTAAACTTAACCTACGCCTCCTCATGCTAACTTTTTGAAAATTGGAATTATGACAGTTGTAGTTCAGACGGTGTTAGCTGGTGGGTGTAACGATAGCATTTAAATAATCCTAAAGCTTTCAAAACTTTTGAGGCCTAACTCTTATCTGCCGTTTTGATTTCGTAAGCGACAACAGCAGAGAACTGCGTTTGAGGTTAGGCCTATTTATTTTTGCAGCACAGAGATTAGAGTTTAGTTTCCATAGCGACCAGGAATCTTGAAATTATTATTCAATGTCCATCTTATTGCTTCGTGTTGCTGTATGAACACGTAATAAAAATTGAAGAAAAAACAATTGGCACTGATATTGAAAACTGTATCGAGAAAAATCAATACGATATAGCCTGTATCTCATTTAGAGGGGATGCGTCCATAAACGGAAAGAAAGAGATGGTGGACGAGCCAACGCCTTCTGTTAACTGGAAAATCGAACCAAATGCTAACTGTGAAAAACGTTCGTTTTAATCGATTTCGTCTAGAAGTCATTCTGCTGGTGAAATGAAGCGCAAAAATCGGGCCTAGGTTTGTTGAGTTGATGAAAAATAGTCGAAACTGTTCTTCAAAACGATTTGTACAATTATTTGCAGAAGATGCGAATGTTACTTACGTAAATTAGCCAGGAAAGCCAGCGCAACGAACATAACGATGACTTTGGTAGCGACCATTATTGCCAAAGTAAGGGATCAGATTTGACGATATGCTTTGATTCTGGAAAAAAAAAAAACAACGTGTTATATATAGGCTACACCACGCGAGGAAAACGAGAGGACACATTTGGTGCTTCCCTGTAAGTCTTGTGCTCTGCAGGGAAGAAAGTGTTGTGTAATATGAACAAAACAACCCTCAGGGGCTCCTTTGTACACTATATAAATATATTTAAGCAAAGTTGTTTTATTTTTTTATTAGTGCGTTGTGTACGAGCTAAATTTCATTTTATAGTACGTTCAATTTTTAGCTCCACTATGTTGTAATTTGTGTTATTTCTTTTTGGGTGTAGTTTGTTCTGTTATGATAAAAAAAAAAAACGATACCTAATGTACCCACACAAAGCTATTTAAAGGATTTCGGGATACAATCTAAATAAAATTTATTATATACAAATAAAAAAAAATAAAACAAAAAATAAACCCTTTGCCATTAAAAGTTGGAAAAAAAAGGCATTTTTGTTTGTCTTTTCAGTAATACCATGAGTTTATAGATTGTTTGGGTGTATAGAACAGTTCTATATTGACACGTTAGGGCAAATTTGTTAATTCATGGATGGCATCTGGCGGGCACCACCACCTTTTTGAGCCCTGTATGCCTTAAAATGATGTGGGACCGCATATAATATGATGTCCGTATAATGGGTGGAGGGGGAATTCAATGAGTGTCAGTTTCGGACAATCGTGGATGTGCGGTCAGTAAATTTGTGAAGCCACACAAACATTGGAATAATGATCAAAATGACGGGATAAAGAGAAAAAATGGTATCAGAAATTTAGGACGAATTCCGACTAACTACAAGAATTTCACGTAAAAGTTCACTGAGTTTTCCAAAATTGTTTCCCTCTTCATCGGGAGGGGGGAGTTGTGATGGTGGTTATATCATTTTCTTGGGGAGGGGGTTGTAAAGGTTGTGACAAAGTGTGACGGGAGAGGTAAAAAAAATGGCTAAATTGCGCGACATCATTTATTACGGCCTTTTAATACTTCACATAAAAAAATTGTCTTTCAATACGACGAAGAGAGATTTTTGTAACCGTTCAACAGATGTAACGAGACACTGGGTGTTTATGTTCCTTTTTTGCAACCAGACTTCAATAGATGAGACCCAAAAAGGCGTTTGACTGATTCAACTAAAATTAATTACTCTAAAGTTAATAAACGTGATTTAACAAAAGTCTGAAACAATATGACAACTTTTTAGTTAGAAATACTAAGATTTATCGGCTAAATCGGACGGAAACAATTATTTGCTGTCCAGTTTTCTTTAATTACAATGAACCAAACTGGACCAATAGGAACAGAAATAAAGTGACAAAACAAATTTAATAAATTGATATTTAGGCAAACTGAAATGTACGCATTTACTTCTCAACAAATGGAAGGTTTTCTCCAGGCATGCAAAACTCTAAGCAGAGAAATACGTTTCATTTACCCTCACTATCGGAAAATTGGCGAAAACTGTGAATCCATAGCTTTGAGATAATATGTCAGTCAATGGCCGCCAAAGTTAGTGACGGAGTGACTGACAATTAAATACAGACCTATTATAATTGCAACAATTATAAACCTAATGTGCCCCATTGGTTGTTAAAGATAACATCGAATGAATAATTATGCTTTATCGGAATGCCAATTTATTTAACTGAAAAAAGATTGTGTGGGTGGGGGGGGGAGGTGGGTAAGCAATATAATAATAAAAAAAAACAGATGGAGCAGCAAAAAGATCCTTTTCACAGTTCATCTGAATGCTGGCTTTTTCATTGATTGTGTGTGCAAAGTTTCCAGGGCTGCGCCAAAATCTCTGCATAAAACTCCCGTTAATATTATCCTGCTGAAGGATTGAAGGGGGGTGCGCTGATTGAGTGAGTGAAGCGAACGAAAAGGAGTTTGGTCAGCCGTAAGTAAGAACGGCGTCATTTGGGTTCACTAAGCATAGCCAGAGCCATTAAGGCTTATTGAAAGACCTAATACACATGTTACGGATTCATATACGGTCCAGATACACTGCAGCAAGCCAGTGAAATGTGATTAAACATGGCACTGACAAAAGGCAGCAAATATGGAAGGGATAGTAATTATTTATCAAAACGAAAATCCATCATAGATACCTATACCTATGCGCTCACCATTTGCATGTGATAATCTCATGCCGTGCGAAACATGGGCTTTGGCTAATCTACATAATAATCCTGGCGGCCGGCTAAAAGGAAGGCTAAAGGGAAAGCTAAAAGAAAACCGGAAGGACAACAATGACCTTAATCGCTTCTCATTGTTTTCGTGCACGTGTAATGTGTTTGCTACGGTGCCTAACAATTCCTGGTGCACGTGCTAAGGATTGAACACTATTGTTCAAACCGTTGATTGTTGATGGGTAAAATGAAAGAATCCATGTTTCAGCTAAATGCGTGTAGTTGTAAATCAAACTAATCTACGTTGGCAATTGTCCTCGAAATTGCCAGCTGGAAACGATGCAATGGCTTACTTAATTCGCAGATGAAGGCTTTCAGAGCTGAGCTGAATTGTTTCAAAGTGGACAACAACAATTACTGCTGAGCACGAGGCTGATCATTGCTATCTTGCAAAGTAGTCGTTTACAATCAAAGCTCTGTGAGTGAAAACAAAACAATGAGCCATTGTTAGGCCGGCGATTTACGTCTTTCCTCTTCCAGAAAAGGAAAATGCCAAAGCAGCCGTGCTAAAGGTTTCAACTTTTGTTCTACACAAGCTTATTTATTGACTTCCCACAGAAAAATTGTTTCATGCAAAGTTGGTGGTTCAGCACTCACATTCTTTAAACGATGCATCCTGTGATTTCAGCCACTGGATGCGCAGATTCAGTGACTGAGGCCAACAAAAATCACCGTTTGTCAGCCAGTGTGCGCAAAAATTGAATTGACCAATTTTTAATCCGTGAAAGCGTTTCTTAGCCAGTGTGTGCGAAAATGGAAGTGCGAGTGGGGAGTGGGAGTGAGGGGGTTGGGAGTGAGGGGGTTGGGAATGAGGCCAGGAGGGGGGGGGGGGGGGGACTGTAAACTTAATTCATGACCGGCCCCGTGCGCAGCACGGACTTCCTGTAGTTCAATCATAAGAAGCTTAACATCATACTTAGGCCCAATCGAACTATCGCACTCCACGAACTAAGTGTGCAGGAAATCTAGCAAAGACCAGCAGTTGGAGATTCAACAATAAAGGTTCGCATCCACAAAATTGCTGAAGCAATAAGCCAAGATATGTGCTCACTGTTGCCCTGTAGCCAACACCATTTCTGGAGTGGACTACACAAGCAAATCGTATCAGGCTGCCAATTTCGAGGCTTATTACCCCCAAAAATAACATGTCGTCATTTGTTTTAAAACTAAGCTTTTAGCAGAAACATGGATTCATTCATTAGCCCAATAAAATCCAAAAAAACAAATTTGTTTAACTGGTTATTATTATACAGAGCCTAAAGGGGTCCCACGGCCATGCACTCTATCTAACTAAAGCTAAAATTAGCTGAAGAGGACATATCAACACACAGTCCATACTTCCTTGGTCATCGCGAAAATAGAACACAGTAAAGAAAGGACATGCAAGATGCAGTCCCCTGAGCTCAGATGCCCTAACCCTGCTATTCCATCCAGAAAAGAGACAAAGCCATTAGCCAGCCAACAATGTTACCTCTGCGCTACCAGACGAAATTGCAGTGAAGTTTGTATAGTCGATTGTTATCAGAGTTTGAAGGCATTATAAGAGTTGTCGAATTGCATTGTGGGAGCGTCATGTAGGCTGACAGGCAGTAGTTGCTTTTCTTATGATGTATGATGATGCTGAATTCCTTTTTGTCTTGTGACGATTACTGTCATACGCTACTGTAGCGTGCGATTGTTGCAATTCGCCATCCTACACAGAGTTCGACCGAACACCAATACACTTCATTGAAAGTCGTAAACCGAATAAGGTGTATAAGCTGCAGTTTGAAGGCATATAACCTTGTTGGCTCAATACGTTGTTAGAGTGCATTTCTATATGTTAAAAAAAAGAATTTTGACGAGAATCATAATCCATTTGCTTGTTTAAATTCACAAATTTCTTCATCTCACCGAAACTTTCTTATGAACAAATTGTTTCAGTATGAAGGTCAATTTCCAAACATGTCGCGAATTGAGGTGAAACCCAAGACTTCCCTCAGTCTTAAACAGAGTGGTGCTGGTGGCTGAGGGGTGGTAGGGCTCAGACCAGCTTATCGAAGAAGTTGATATAATCGGTAACTTGGAAGGGACCCTGTCACAACTTGGGGTTGGGGAAGTGTGAGAGACTACCAAACCCCATCCTCAATATTATGGCGCACATTCGGGCAAAAGTTTGGCCCTACCCATGAGCGAAAATTTCCTGGCTGAATCCCGTTTTGCCTTTCCCTTTGCTGCAGGTTTCTACTGCCCTATACTAATGGCAAAAACTTAATTATACTTTTCAAAATATTCAATACTGGAAAATATAATGCTAAAGAAATTTACCCTACTGTAATGTTACCTTACGTATTTGCCTTACAAAACGAAGTTCAATCATGGAAAAAAATCAATTGTTCGTTACTTTTTTGTTAAAGTTTTGCCGTGTTCATCTAGTTTGATTATTTTAAGACTGCGGTTAAATTGAATTATTGACGAAAGTGTTGCTGGGTAGGCCTACTTGCAAAATTAAGTATCCAGCATTTACTGGAAAATACTGGAAAACAGGTCAGGAATAGTAGTCGAAAATACTAGGGGAAAAAATAATGTCTTATGTTCAGTTGTGCGAGCATTACTTTGCTTTAGAAAAACTCAAAATTTAACCAAAAAAATAATAGTTAAAAAAAGTTTCAACTTGCCTAGCAGCTTGGTCGTCGAGACAGCGAAACTGGTAACTTGGCTGGTAGCTGTTGATGACTGCAGACTACTGGGAAGAAATTGTGGTTTTGCCGTACCAAACCGTTTCTTTTATTCTTTATATTTTGAGTGATAACAATACTTTGTGATTTCAGATACGGTTTTCTGTATACCTCTAATAGACCTTTTTTACCTTTGTCCTACTAATTGGGTAGATGATGTCCTTAAAAAAACATGCGGTATTGTATAGAGAAAATACGTCTAATTACTGTAACCAATTTAAAATATATAAAGAGGATGACTTCTTATGATCATAAACGTTTATTACTTTACTTTAGGCTTTAAACTTACTGGCTGTATAGTCTAGGGACAAGTGCTCTAAGGTCTCGTGGTATCTTTAAGTAAGGAAATTTGGGATAGGTCTCAATTTCTTAGTTTCAATGTGAGGAATAAGAATATCAATGGTGATAACTCTCAAAAATGGGGCAAAGGCCTCAAAAGAAAATGGCCACCAAAATGGCTGCCAAAAAAATTCAAATATTTGTACAGTATTAGGCCCACAGGAAAGAAATTAGTGTCAGATATGTTTTTGAGGTCAGAGAATTCAACTATTTAGCATCACAAAGTGTACCTGATGTCTACATATGTAGCTATTCAACATGGCGACCGAGATGGCAGCCTCACTAAGAAAAATCGTAAAATTGTTCCCCGTAGTGACCGAGTTGCCAAATTATTGTTTTTTTGGGGTGTATAGCTCAAATAAGTAACATCAACATTTTGCAGATGGCCACCAAAATGGCCGCTAAAAAAATTCAAATACTTGTATTAGGCCTACAAAAAAGAAATTAGTGTAAAATAATACGTTCTTGAGATCAGAGAATTCAACTATAGTATCATAAAGCATGCTGTTGTCTACATGGAGCAATTCAACATGGCGTCCAAGATGGCCGCCTCCAGAACAAAAATTCGTCGAAATTGTCCCCCGTAGCAACGTGAGTTGTCAAATTATTGTTTTTTTGGGGTGTATAACTCAAACTGTCATAAAACGCGTTTGACGCCCACAGGTAAGCTATTCCTCAAAAATAGCTCACCACCTTTTAGGCCCGATGCACACATGCGTTTTTTTTAACACGCGATGACGCTATAGCAATTAATACACGCACAACCGTGAACCTCCAGTAACCCATAATTCGGCCGCAACCCATTTTGCTAACCCCGTGTACAAAAATTATATTTAGAATCCAATAAGACGATATTGCCTTTTTCGCCTACCTCGTGTACAAAAAATATATATTCAAACTAATGCGATGATATTTGGTACATTCATTTACTGATTTAAGACGTACCAGGGGAATATATTATACATCCTTTGCAGATTAACTAAAAAATTCGGATAGGTTCTTTAATTACTTTCCAATGAGTCTTCAATCATTTCTGCAGCAACATTTCATAATTCAGGGTAGTTCTTTACTCCCGCAATAAACAATTCCATGTCTATTTCTTCGAAATATGACGCCCTTTTCGGTAACGCTTCTGCGATAAACGACGGATGTGTGCACCGCTAAAGTCACACAAGGTAGTGAGAGACGTCAAGGCGGTGCCCGCCACCAAACTTAGACGAGCTTTCCTGTTAATGCTAAATTAACAGGTTATGGATATTTTCCACCCGGCAATAAGAAAGACCATTTTGCCGGCCCTCCAGGCTGGTCGGCTAATAATGGTTTCTTTTGCCTAGGGAAACATATATAGCCTACTCCCACCCTGCCTCCCCTCTTGAGTCACTGCATGACGTATTGAGAGGAAAATAAATGCCAAACGCCTCTGCACTCTTGCTTTTATAGGGGAGGACCCCGCCGCGCAGGCGCGGTAGGGTTACCGAGCAGACGGCTGCAAGCAACTAAGAAACCTCGAGGGAGACATCCATTGAGGATCCATGAATGCTAAAAGGTTGTGTGTTTTCATAGGCAAAAAGAAAGCTTTTTTAGCCGGCCAGGCAGGAGGGCTGGCAAAATAGTCTAAGTTTTATTAACATCAATTAATAAGGGTTCAGCATTTGAATGAAGTTTATAGCTGGTTTCTGAAGGGTTCATTAAAACCCAAGTCAATTCAAAAAGAAAGCCAGCCTCTTTAGGCTATATATTTTTAAGTGTTTGCAGTAATTGGATGGTAGTTGCATGGATATTTTAATCGTATTTTCTCTATACAATACCACATGTCTTTTTTAAGGAACTCTTCTCCTAATTAGTAGGACAAAGGCTTTGGCTTATTACAGGCAGAGCAGATTGAAATTTATATTTGTGTTTATTGTTATGCCTTTGCCATATTTGTTATTGTCAATTAAAATTAGCTTGTTATACTAATTAGGTTCACATTAGGATTTACACGTAAGGTTTCCCATTTTTAAAGAAATAAGTTAAAACGTCATATGCTACTGATTTTAGTCTTCTGTACAGCCGTACCGGCTGAGAAGACTATTGCAACGACTTTGTCCGTCCGTCGCTTTTTTCAACTTCGCAACGGTACCAGAAATTGACGACCACTGTTTACAACGTTCGATTCAGTGTCAAAAGTTAGTTAAATAACATGGCAAATTAAAACATCGTTGCCTCCTTATAGCTAATAGACTTTTCGACGTAACTAAATTAAATAATAACATTTCATCGTCGAATTGAAATCCTAAAGATTTGTGTTAACGCTGCCCTAAAAACAAAAACAATTTAGCTTCGTTTAAAAGAGTCTTGTCGCATTGTTGCATGAATGAATAGGCTTACGATCGAACCAAATTCTCCATTAGGCCTATCTGCTACTTACGAAACCAAAACTGCCGTTAAAAAAATTAGGCCTAAAAAATGAAAATTAGATCTAAAATCACGTTACCATGGCAACGTCAATAGTTGCTACGAGTCGCTGCAGCGTTTCTCCTGTCCCTTCCCTACTACCACTGATCTATATTAGGCTACGTTGCGCATTACGTTGTAACACTGTAACTGTGTGCGGGGAGGCATACCGTGTTGCAAAAATGAATAGGCTTACTGTATATACAATCCAAATCTCCGTTAGTTGCTACTTACGAAATAAAAGTTGTAAATTAGGCCTAACCGCTGACAATTATGCCTAAAACGTAAAATAAGCTTAAAAGCTAACACATTTGTAACGGGCAATTCTGATGGTTACTGTTTTTAGATTATATAATAGAGATAGCTGTTGTAGTGCATGATAGAGATGTGCGCCTCAACATTGGAAGTGGACGAACTGTACAGAAGACCAATGCGACTAGATAGTCGCTGTAGCCCCTTGTTTATTCCAAACCACTAGAAAGCTCTAATCGAGGCAATTAATTTAATATGTTTGAATGTCAAAATCTGTCTAAAATGGGCATAGATATGCAGTTTTGACTGGAATCAAATTTTCAAACTGAGCCTAGGAGCAGAGTTCGGTAAAAAACTGGACACACGGCTCAGACATAATTTTGGAATCTAAAGTACTTTTATTTAACTTTTCTAACTCTTATTTTTTTAATTGCTTTTCACCGATAGGCTCCTTCATGCGTTTGGGCTTGCTTGCTCGGAGGAAAGAGAAAGTTTCCATATCACTGCCCAACTTTTTCTTTCGATGTACATTTTTATTTCCCATAAAACAACGCTGAATCCCAAATGAATCATGTTTTTATTTTTTAATAAACTTTTTCTTCAGTTCCAACCCACCATTATGTTAGATCAGGGTGGAAGAAGGTCGCGCAGCCGCTATGTTGGTCTGCACAAGGTATGCACAACACTCCAGGGCAAAAACAGGCGTCACTCGATAGTATGCTATGACGTCATCCCATTTCTAGATTAATTATTCTTCCTCCAAGTTCAACGTACGTAGCAGAACTGTGTTCGAGATTGTTTTTATCGCGCAACATGGCATTGAGAGTTTGTGTATTGGCTGGCACCATCCAAATTAGTCATCGTAATTTTTTTATTCCTTGTCCGTGTGATGCCTTGTGCTCATACGATTGTGGATTTTCCGCTTGTATTTCTCCAGCTAAATTGTCCTTCTCCTCATCGTGGAGCAGTTAACCCAGATTAGGTTCGTGTTCCCTGAATACAAACAAACAACCTTGTCTTGTCGTGGGGCAAATAACCCAGTTTGGGCTCGTGCTCCCTGAAAGGAAAAACAAAGAAACAATCACCTTTAGTGACTTCGAACGTGAGGCAAGTTATCCATAAAGACGTTCAGTGCGAGTTCCAGTGATTATAACAGTGCGTAAGCGTAAAATGTAACAACTCTCATTACTGTTACGGACTGTTCTACGATATAACTCCTGGCTGGCTTCGCTCCTTTCATTATATGTATGTATACTCTGTATCAATGCGGCGCACACGGGACGACGAGTTCCTGTGATAGTAGGTTATACTTTTTGTGTAGTTTTGTTCTTATGCAAAGAACAGGCAAAGCCAAGAGTAGATTCTTCCCCACAAAAGTTGTATTTTTAAAATCATTCAGCTTGATCACGCTGGAGAGAACACTTTTTCTTTCCTCTTGTTCGGGATCTCGAGACATGAGTGACGCCAGCGAGACAAAATCGTCTTCGTGACGTAAAAACATCGTTGGTGAAGCGAAGACTTGTCAGGTGGATGCCCCTAATAACCCTTATCAAACAATTAGGCTCTATTGAAATTTATCCATTATTGGTGACCAGGCTGTTATTGAAACTGCCATTACTGCAAATCCATCATTATTAGACACAACTATTATTAAACACCCAGTCATTACTATTGACCAATGTTAACACCAGGCCTGGCTTCTGTTCCTGTATATGGGTATGGTATTATGGTATTGCCTTTACTTGTTTATTCTGTTGTTTGTTTCTTTAGTGGTTTTCGGATTTTCTATGAGTTTTGTAGGAGGGCGTGTGGCTTCGGGCCAGAGCCCCAATAAACAAATTCAATTCAAATTCAATTACTATTGAAGATGGACGTTAACGGAAACCGACCAGTATTGGAAACTCATCCATTACTGGTGGCCTATCCATTGTTGTACCCGAATTTGTACCAGAAGTGCTACCCGAACTGACAATTGTATTAACGCTGTGAAAATAGTCGGCAAATGCATTCACCTGATCTAGGACTAGACATATAAAGACTTACACTAATAAACCAGGAGTACTAAGTTCCCTTAATGCCGTGACGCTATAACAGTTGCAAACCTTTGGTCTTCTTACCTTCGGTTACTTACAAATATCGGAGATATTTTTGTCAGCCAAAATGTTAAGAGAACTGAACATATTGGTTTCAGGTTCACTTTCATAAATTATTGCTCGAACTTCACTATTCGTTAACAAGTTGCAAAGCTAAAGAGAAAGCTTTATAAACTAATACTCACTTTACAATTAACAGTTTTTCAGTCGAGGTCACGAAAACTGAAAACTATATGGTAACTAATTTGCACTTTGTCGTGAATCAACAAATCCCGACAGGCTCCCAAAAACAAATGCAACCCCTATTGTGTGCGTGGTGTATCTTGAGTCCTGCAAATATGTTGTGAGCGGCTACGTCTTCCTGGATGAGGTGGCTTTAATCGATGGCCGCCATTGTTTTTGTAACCATCTTGGATATCAACAAGGCACTCTGCTACTGAAAACGTACAATCGATTATCTGTGTTCGTTCTGCGGAGAACTCAAGATAGGCCGCGGACACTATAATAAAAGGGAGTTAGTGAAGGTTCACAATAAGTCAAGAAGCTCAAAGTGGCTACTCTCTCCCATTTTGACGTACAAACTACAACTAACCAAATTACCATCGTTTTCCTTCAATATTGCTAGTCACTTCCTAAAACACACCAAAGCAGCAAACTCGATGGTAAAGCAATTCCAGTTTTGCCCCTAGCCCAATAAGAACTGGATCAATTTATATTTCGTTTATGCTTCTCCTTTGGCTTGCTGGTATGGGAACGTTTGCCAATGGTTCATCTCAGTCTACCGCAAGTGTTTTAAATTAAAAATTTCGTCTGATGAAGGTATTGCAGAAATTATAGACACTGTTGTTGAACATTTTGACTGTGCGCCTTGACTTTCTCACTGAATTTTTTTTTAAATATAACATACATTTAATGTTTTATTTGCCTAAATAATTAAGTAGTACGCAGATATCTGGATGCTTGAAGTTTCTACCATCGAAAAGATCGTTGCGACCTGGTTATAATAATATATTGGAATGTCAAAATCTGTTAAAATTTGGCGAAATAGCGACTTTTAGTAGACGTGGCACCAAGATTCTCATGAAAAAAACATCTGACAAGCAAACAGTACAGAGGCAAGGTCCAAATTACGAGATGGTAAAAAGTAAGTAATTCTGGTTCACTGTTTTTTCCTGTGGATCCACTTTTTACAGTTAAAATGACAATGCATAAAACTGATAAAAACACTGCTACCTAATATTTAAGAGCAATCTGGAGTCTACTCCGTTATCAAAGGAAATAAATAACACAAAACACTTATAAAACCAAGATTCAGTCCACCAGGTTGCCATATTGAAAGAATTTTACGAGTCAAGGTAGGTTATGCAATATTGAAAGTAGGGTGGTATTAAGTGTAGCAAAGGGTGGAAAGGTAAAAGAGACATCGGAAAGTTCTAAGGGTGGAAAGGTAATGGAGACACAGGAAAGTGCTAAGGAAGGAAAGGTAAAGGAGACATAGG
>JAHWFP010126655.1:0-54183 GCA_023313725.1 Lithobius niger
AGATTTTTGTTACTCTCTATAGCCCTTGCTACATATTTTGATGGAATTTTGCCAAAATATGACGCTAAACGTGGTAGTGCTAGCGTGCGATCTGGCAAAGCAAGTTTTTGCTGGTGCCATTCGACGTTTGAATACAAGTCTAGCATTAGTTTATTTGCAACTTCTTCTGAAAATAATGAAACGCATTTTACGTTTAAAGAATGAGTATTATTTATCTCATTTGTTTGATTAACAGGAGTTTGAGCTTGAACTGAGCTGACGTGTGGATTTTGGTCGTCATTATTGCCCTGTTCCGACTGATTTAAGTTTAGTTCTGAATCACTGTTCACATTCAGACTACTAGCTCGTTTTTTGAATTGCAACTACTTTGACATGAGTCATTGGGCTCATTTACGTCTGTAGCGTGTTGTGGAACACGGTTTTGGCTGTTGTTATTTTGCCTTTGCTGATTTTGGTTCTGATTTTGATTTTGATTTCTATTTTGGTTTTGGTTCCTCCCGTAATTATTATTATTATTGGAATTTTGATATTGTTGCCCATTATTGTAACCATTGTTACTGTTATTGCTAGCGTTAGTTTGGAATGCATATGGGTTATTTTTTCTATTGAACTGAATAGAATCCCTATTTTCAAAACCAGAAAAATAGTTCCGCGTTTACCACGGTTATTTCCCCTGTAACGGTTACCTCCGCGACCGTTTCTGTTGTTAAATTTATTTGTTGGAAATCCTCCTTCTTGTTTAAATTTGTTCCAACGTTGTCGTACTTTATGTAAGTTTTCGTCTTTTGTACGACATTCTCGTTTTATATGCCCTGGGGCTGAACAACGGTGGCAGATTTTACCTTGATTTACGTTAGTGTTAACTGCGCTAACTTTAGCTTTAACATTTTTAGGTTTAGCATTGCTAAGCTTAGTTATGCCTTTCTCTAAAGAATTCATTTTATCTAGCATTGTGCCAAAAGCTAAATTGTTAACTTCCGCATTAGAAAGTTGTTTAGTGCTTGATTTATCTGAGTTACGATCATTTTCATCGCCTTGATATCCAGCTAAAACTGAACGTTTATAAATGGCTGAATTATACGTATCCCTGAATGTAGTATGCATTTGCGATGTTACATGAGTTTCAATTTCTCGTGGCATGGCGTGTAAAAATACTGAGCGCATACCATCAACCTTGGCTAGCTGTTTAAAAGCTCGTTGTGCATCCGAATCGGAAGGTTTAACTCTCCAAAGTTGTGAAGCCATTTTCTGTAGCCTGGCAGCGAAAAGTTCGATAGTTTCTCCCTGCTTGAGTCGCGACGTGTGGAACGAAGTAGGTGTGACGATTTCACCTCCGCAACCAAATCTATCGACTAAAATTTCTTTAAAGCTGTCCCAATTTCGGGAAGTGGCTATGTGCGGATTCATGGCTAAATAAATTGCAACTGGACCTGTACATTTACTACATGCAGCTGAAATTAGTTCTGAACCTTGTAGTGAAGGATCTAATGTTCGCAAATTTTTCGACCATTAACGCAAAAGCGAAAATGCCTAATGAGTCATCTCCTGCAAAAGGAAGGATAGCCTTTTTGGCTGCTCGTAATTCTGCCCAAAGTCTAGATTTAGTATGTGAATCTCTAGTTTGAATAGTTTTTAACACTTCTAAATGATTATCAGTTACTGCCTTAAGATTATCACTGTTTTATTGCAAGCATACTGCTAAAGTATGATCTAAAATCTTTTGAAGACGTGAATCATCCATTGAATCGCCCTGTCGTCCGCTACTATGATTTGGGGTTAAATTTAATGGAGTTTGATTACCATCTGAAATTCGGGAATTTATTACAACGTTTGGAGTAATAGGAACATGGGAATGATTTGGCATTTGCGAATTTATAGGCACTTGAATATTAAGCGGCGTTTGAACGCTTGTTTGCATTTGTAAGGTAGGCATAGTTGGTGTTAAGTTTGGTGTTACCCGATTATGCTGTGGCGTTACTAAATTTAACGGCACTGTTTGGGTTAATGGCGTAGTTTGATTCAACGGTACACTATGATTTAGTGAAACATTTCCATTTAGTGGCAAAGTATGACAGAATGGCGCATTTTGGTTAGCGTACACCTGATTATTTGGTGGCGCTTGATTATCTAATTGTACCTGAGTACTAAGTGGTGCTTGGGAATTTAAAGGTACTTGATTTGCACGTTTATTATGTGGCGATCTAGATCTAGTTCGATTTTTAGTTTTACCCTTATTTTGAGCTGAGCGATTAGCTGCGCGAGATTGAACTCGTTTGGGAGGAGGAAAATTTACTGCATCATCGATCTCGTCGATGGTGTCAGAATACTCTGATTCTGTATCCGATTCATTTTGAGTAGTATTCGTATTGTCTAAAGTATTAGTACTGACTGAAGCGTCTGTGAATTCCACAAAATCTTGGCGATTTGCTGGCCTTCTAATTTGTCTGCCTCTCGAAGAGATTTGAACTGTGCCCCTAGCACGATTACTTCTAGTTCTAGGCATTAGTTTAACTAGATTTTACTAGATTTAACTAGATTATAAGCAAATATTTAAGCTTAAGGTAAGTTTAAACTTAATTTGTAGCACAAGTCTTAAGTTTTAAGCACTTTGAAAATTTTGTAAAATTTTCTACAAATTTGCACCAAAATGATGATTTTTCCCTTTAAAATGGAAATTAAGGAAATTTTCCCAAATTTTAACACGTGAAGTCGGCAATAATTTGACGGTGGTTATTTTAAGACCAACTACGATCGGTTTCACACAAAATTGGCACTGTAGTGACTAATAAACTAAATGCATTGTACTAAATTTAGGCCTATAAGTTTAACCCAAATTTAACCAAAATTTCCTCTTATTGTGGAAAATTCAAAGCAAATACACTTTAAATGCACACAAGATAATACACTTGAACATATTTAATAGCATTGAACATGTCAATCGACTATTTCCATAAACAATTTCAAGATACAAGCAAAATCAACAATGTTATTTTCCAACAAAGCTTAACCAGCGCTATTTTCGTAAATAGGCTACTAAAATTTCCCATACTTTTGACTGTTAAAATTCTGTTTACAAACAAATCACTATCGTTGTTGACTATTGGGGTAAAAAAAATCAGACCTGAATTTTTTTTTGCTGCTAAATTTTAGCTTTTTAAGGACTGTAAGTGCGGAAAATGGCAATATTTTCTATAAAATACAACTGAATGCTCTTAAATTATTAGTATTATTTTTTCTTTTCGGGCTAGTTGGGAGAATTGAATCACACTTATTACTCCATTGTAATGTTCTATTCCAGTGACCATTTGAGCAGAATAAACATTATCGTCTAGGATGGCACAAGGGAAAACAATTGTATAAAACACTAATCAAGTATAAAATTGGTAGGCTAAATAAATAAGCAAACATCCAATTATACTGGGCCTTTAATCAACACTACGTTGTACACAATATTGACCCCACATATGGCCAATTAAATCAGTGACAGATTATTATGATTTGATTGTATGATTACAATGATTGACATGAGTCTAACGAATGGCATTACGGATTAAGTCGAGCGGTAAACCTAATCATTATTATATTCTCTGAGGTAAATTTAAGGGAACTCGGGTTAATTTAGTAGCGTACGGATTGGTACTAGTTAAGCATAAACACAATTAGCTATCGCTAATCAATCAGAATACTTAGCTCATTGATTGAAGCTTGAGTGCGGCCATGGGCCCACGGGTCGGCTGAGCGGCGAAGCTCCGTCGCTAGCTCGGCACGGAAATCTGCCTGGCGTACTTCTGGATTGCGGCCTTCAGAATTTGACTGGCGTGAACTATTTAGCGACTGGTAAGCTGCTGGTGATCGGATGATATCACGCATTCTGAGGTTCAGCTTAAATACTGTGGCGTTATCGGCCATGATCAATCCATTGTAGTATTGATTTATTATTGAAATCCTAATACACTAACATTTGGACAGCTTGGGCCCTTATCATTAATTGGGACCTCTCCGCCTGTCAATCATTCTATTGTTGCGTTCGGGTTCATTAATTGTTCCCGTATACGGCACTTTGAAGGTATATGCCGCCATCCCGTGTGGGAGGGACTTATTGTTATTCCGCCTAGTGCTCGATCATGAGCGACGATCTTATCGTAATTAAATCTACTTCTAGAAAGTCATTTAGCTTCTACGAAACTGTCGGAAATAATGTCAGCTGGTAATGCCATCTTTTAAACTGTAACAATAGGTGTAATTACACTTGTTCAGTCTCAAATGATCTTGCTGCCTCTCGGTCGTCTTTGAAGAAGGACTCCCAATTATAATTGCTATCTGGAGTCGTTTTGATCTACCCGAATAAATACTTGGCTCATGCGTTTAATAAATGTATGATATTATGCAGTTATGCATCCAATTAATTAATTGTATTGTTTCTGTTATGAATATTAATTAAGCCATAATTAATTTCCCTACATACAGCATCACTAACAAAAAGTCACCAAACTGGGCCGTAGCGCTCAAACTTGAGGCCGCCGTAACTTCAAAACTCATGTACAAATGTAATTACTTCTTTTTATTTTATTGCAGGCATAAAGCCTAAATACACTAGTTTAGTTCTGTTTTAGGAGGGGCTTCTTTTAAGGTACTTAACCTCACATATATGTTGGATACAGACTTAGCACGATATTTTTTATTTTCTTTGAATGATCACAAATGCCATGAAAAATGTCCGACTTTTCTCTATCGCCATTCTCTGCGGAGACAAAACTCAACTTATAATTTTCATATAGCCTTTTTACTGAGCTAGTTTACTTAACGTTTTGAGTTTAATCTTTTGCCCCCGAACCACTACCTCTGCTTAGCCTTCCTTCAGCAACGATTTAAACGAACGTGAATAGAGTTATTCGGATATTCGCGAGCCGCCATCTTTGGAGGGTCAAGCACGTTCGCATCCTACTTATTTACGTACTAAAATGAGTTTCAAAGAAGTGGCGCAAGACCCTGCATTTTACGGTTTATTAACTTTAAAATATTTTTAAAATTTTTATTCCAAACTTTAACTCGATCGTACAAATAAAAAAAACCCGAAAAGGTACGTATTATTATTACTTTGGTATTTTTTCCGTCAGGCTGTCAGATGCTCACAGCTAATAAGCACTGCTGAAAACTACATACGCAAATTTAAATTTTGCATCGTTATGTAATTTACCTTGTAATTAAGAATGATGAACTGGCTAAAAGGCGTTAATCAAGAAAAATATGTTATTACGGGTACAATATCTTCTAATGTAAATATACATAATGACTTTGAATAGCGCGAACTATTACTGCGTGCCGGATGTCGTTTGCGTGCCATAGCGCGCGCATGCGCAAGTTGCCAAGAGACACGCGCGCTCATTGAAGACAACAGAATGAACGCTGTAATAGGTAGCGCTATTCAAAAGCAACATTGGGGGTAAACATTAGAGGATATCTCAACCGTAATAATTTGTTTGCTTAAATAACGTCCTTCGGACAGTTTTTAATTCTTAATTACACGACGAGTTAAATAATAGTGCAAAATTTAAATGTGAGAATGCAGTTTTCAGCAGTGCTTATTAGCTGCGAGCGTTTGACAGCCTGACGGAAAAAATTCCAAAGTAATAATAATACGTACCTTTTCGGGTTTCTATTATTTGTACGATTGAGTTAAAGTTTGGAATAAAAATTTTAAAAATATTTTAAAGTTAATAAACCGTTTAATGCAGGGTCTTGAGCCACTTGTTCGAAGCGTATTTTAGAACGTAAATCAGTTGGGTGTCACCTCGCTTGACCCTCCAAAGATGGCAGCTCGCGAATATCTGAATAACTCTATTGTATTTGTTGTAAATAGTAAAGTGTAGACTCGACCGTGACTACCAACAATCCGAATGCAAAACAAACGATCTATTCCTTCAATTAAATTGCCAAAATCAAACTGTGCATTACACTTCGTCCCCCTTCCTTCAATAGTTGCAGTGCATAACACTGTAGTTTAATATTCTGTGAACGAAAATTCCCAAAGTATCATAATAGCCAATTTTCCATTGACAAACAGTTCAAAACTCGTTATTGGCACATGTGTACATAGTCCTTGTTCCTTCAAACGGCTCCCAAGCAAAAGCAGAGATACTATAGCTAACGCACAGAGATGCGACTCGCTGTATTAAATTTGCGAGGTCGCACGTCGCTGTGCATTTCGGGAAACGCACGCAGCGCTCCAAGCGCCTGGCCGGGTAAACATCTATATAAACATTCGTTCCCGCTTTGCTTTTCCTTTGCTCGGAAATAGCACCATACTACAATGTTCTCTTAAAACCATTACGGACAATTATTATCATTGACGTATGGAGATAAACAACAATTGAAACAGAAGAAACAATGGGCAGGCCTACTGAACAACGATAACAGGTTAAGCTATTCTTTTTCGTTATACCTTTTTGGAGCAGTAAGGGCCAAACAAATCGTAGATACGTCAGGTTTTAAAATGCCCATAAAGCAACACACAGCACGTGGTACAGTGCTGTGAATTGCAGCAATTCTAAAGGAAAGATTACTTCTTTTCCTATAATTTTTAAGATCTTATTTCCGAAAGATGAAAATACCGTAAACTACACAGGACAATAAAAAATGCGTTGTACATTTTTAAACATATCACATGACAGCATTTTCTCCTTAAACCAATTACAGTAATTAAATGAGCTTACAATAATTAATTTTATTTTTGTTGGGGGGGGGTGGAGGGGAGGGGTTGGAAAATACTTTTTAAGGTTTGAAAACTTTTCTTTTTTGGGGTGGGGAGCAATCACTATTTTTTGTTAGTTTAAAAGTTTAAAAAACAAGATAATTTCAAGTTCCAACTCGTAGATTTGGTTTAAGTTAAAAGTTATTTATTTAAATAAATATTTATAATAATGTACCGGTAACTCACAAAAAAAATGCACTGTAACCAAGTCTTCATTACTGAAAATAAATTTATTTCCGACTTTTTCAAGTTTCTTATTTTTTTTTCATTATGGTAAATTACAATGTTACTTTATAAGATTTTTTACGACTATTTTTAGTTTTTTTTTTCAACCTTTTTTTCATTGTCGCTATCATCTACTGAACCTTTTCGGTTGTAGATGAATAATTCCCTCTAACACATCTTTTCCGTTTTTCAACTCACGGTACTAGAAGCATGTCTTGGAGTAGCACTATGAAACAGTTTCTTTTGCTGAAAGCTTTATAAATTATTAAAACAAAATTTGTTTGAAAGGTTGAAATCCTGCTTCATTATAGCCGTAGAGATCTTATTTTTATTTTGGGAGGGGCAGGGTGGAGTGTTTGCTACAATAAATTAATGGATCGTAAATTAATATTTAAGTAAATAAACTTGAGCATGAAGAAATTTTTTGAGTTATGTTTCGTACTCGTAATTGAGATCTTTAAATAAAACGAATTAGTTTCACGATTTTGTTTGGCCACCCTCCCCCCCCCAATAACATTATGTTTTAATGCATATTAATATATAGCCTATATTTTTTTAAACGCCTTTTTGACTGCTCTGGCGTTATTGCTGCATTGGTAATTAAACTTTATCAGTTCTTTTACCTAGAACCAGTTTTTTTTTTTCGCAATTCGGCCTAGATGCTTCTATTTATTACATTATTCTGATGCGAAGGGAGGAGTGTATTTAGCTGGGGAAAAAAGCAAGCTAAGTTATTATCCCGTAATTTTATTTTATAATACTGTCAGTTCTAGGCAGCGTACGACGGTAACGATCACCGGATAGCCAAACCTAGCGAAACACTGCTTCTATCACGGGAGTTTACCGGCCTAGCCGCACGAGGGCGTGGATGCGCGCTGCCTCGAGCCAGACTCGTGCTCCAGCATGAGGGATGGTTGTCCGTTTCGTATCTCTGTGCGTTAGCTATAGTATCTTTGGCAAAAGCCTTTGTTCCCCCGATTTCTTCTCCCACTTTCCATTGTTCTCAAGGCCCTCAGCAAACCAGACCCCCGCAGCTCTCCTCGGCATTCGCGCTTATGCACCCAAAATCCGACACTCTAGCACAGAGGCGGACTGGCAAGGTCGGGGAGGTCCGGAATTCACGACTGGCCTCTCCCCCTAGTGGCCTCTCAGCATCAATAAATAAGTTAAAAAGGAAATTCAGTGTATTATTTTAAATATTTCATTTTTTGTAATACTCAGTTACTCTTTTATTTATTCGTGCTAAGTTTCACACCTTTTGGCTGTACCTACTAAATTAACCCTTCTCAGTTTGCAAGCAACGTAGGTTTTGGTAAGTCTTTTTTGTCCTCCAAATACGACGCCGAAATTTTGAGTTTCAACAACAGAAGGCGGCTGTTTGCTAGATGCAGTTTCTGGCGTCATTACGATTAAAGAATGAATGAACGAACGAGCAGCTGCGCCTGCGTATTGCACGGAAGCCGCTCTTCTTGAAATTACATAGTGTACGTACGCATTTTGTATGGAGTGATTCCATTAACTGACAGGACATTAACGCACTGATCATTCGGTTACTATTAGCCATGGAGGTGATAAGAGAAAGAGAAAATGACGAGGACATTTTTATTGTCACGGAAATGAGCGAACCGATGACAAATCTTCAATATGCTTTAAAACGACGAAAGTCGGGAGAGAAACGGAAGGCCATCTCGGTTAGGAAGAATTTGGTTAAAGTCCGTGCTGGGCCCGGTCAAAAGAACTTGGAATTCGGTGGTAAAACTAATAATAATATGACTGACACTTAGACAGACAATCTCAGCTTAGGAAGGTAAGCCCTGAATTTTTCCTACCCCTTACTATTTCAAGCTGCAGAGAAACCCCATTGAGAATGATCTGTATCAGATTATCGTCATGTGTGTTTCCCACAATTAGGTAAAATGAGAAGTAAAGCATATCAGCAAAAATATACCATAACAGTCACATGACCGAAATCTAACAAATACTAAAGCCTGGCCTAGCACCTTCACACCATGACCATTTTCGCTGAAAGTGGGCTTAAATTTTCAATTTTGTCTTTCCTTTACTTCTAGCAAGTTCGTGTCTCTAACTAGGCTTAGGTCCTATTTCATGTTTTAAAATGCCGAAATTGAGATTCAATTATTGTCGAGGGCAGATCCAAGAAAGGCGCTGAGGAGAATGAAGCTGAAGGGCCCGTGGCCCCCTTCATGTTAACTCGAAAAAATTGCCGAAATTGTTCGGAAAAATGTAACTAAACTACGACAAAAATTAATCAACAAAGTTGAAAAAAAACAATCGGCGAATCCCCCCCTCTCCAAACTTTGTTTTGGTTCCGCCCTTTATTATTTGCATCAAACACTGCTGTTGAAAAATCCCACCCCACGAAACGTCGAAATAGGCTACCTGCAGTGTGATAACACATAACACTGGACCTATTAGGTAATCACTAGGGTTAAATCACTTGCATTTCATAATAAAAAAAAAATCAGTTCTGAGTCTTCGTGTATATACCTGGTGTCCAGCATTCTTCTAAAGCCACCAAAAATTAATTTAAGGCATGTGAGGGGGTTTTATAAAAAAGGTCTTTCCCTACTGTTCATTACCCTACTGTCTTTTATGTTTGTGGCGCCTTAAGCAATGTGTAATACGTATCGTTTGAAGCCAGGAAAGGCCTCAGAATTCCTGAAATTCAATCAGCTTCCAGGGCTCTGCCCCGGACTCTGCTGGGGAAGCTCACAGCGCTCTCCCAGACCCCTTATCTGCAATGCATGATTTCACACATTTTAACTGTCTACCCCCTCCCCCCAACCAAAGCCAAATGGACTTCGCTACGTTCCTGGCTCTCCCCTAATAAGTTGTAAAAAAAAGTGGCCCCTGGCAGTCACCTTCCCGACTGGCCTCTTGACCCGCCAGTCTGCCTCTGCTCTAGCATAAAAAGCCCCAGTCACCCCCCATCCATAGCACGGCTCACAGATCTAAAACAAGTGGTGGTCACGGCCGGTCAGGAGTGGAGATGCCGCGTTCTGTAGGTTGCCATGCCGGGCAAAGGTAGTGGTCAGTATAAGTTACTAGTTAATTGAAAGTTTAATTTTAGGACCCCCATTTTAAATTTATAGTTCAATTTTTAACTTGCCTCTTGTTTGGAATTTTACAGTTAAGCATGCCAAACGGCATTTAGGTTTTGCTTACTGTAGTGTCAGAGTGGTTCTCTTCCTAAAAACCAGGTTTTTTTCTTGTTTATTTTAAACTCCGATTTAACTTAAACAGCAGACAGTGGCCCTTGAGGATTCGGGAATCTTTTGCGAGAGATTTTTCTGTCTGGGTTAATTGTATAATTTAGCGGGTGCGATTATAAACTAACTGATTTTTCTGGAATTCACCCTACTTTTTCTAGTCAAAAAGAGTATTAATGTAAAAAGCCAGTTGTTGCTTTTGATTCTTGAATTTTCTTAATGTAAATTCGTGTGCTTTCACGGAAAGCCTGTTGCTTTAATTCAAAGCTCTCTTTTGTAACTAGTAACCAAAATGTAAAGTGTCATTTTCAGTTGTTGATCCTTTTATTAAAACCAAGCGTTTTTAAAACTACAAGTACGGTTTCTAGTGCGGATTAATTGCTAGCGTTTAAATAATATGTAGCCCATTTTTATTCTAAACCCCCTTAGCTTTTAAACTTACCCACCGGTGGTGGCAGCCTTAAAGACCAGGTAGAAATACTGTATAGCCTAATTTAATTTAGTTAGGAAATATATCTTCACTCCCTCCGGGATTGAGGCCCTACTGTGCTGTTATACGCCATAATACTCAAGTATCAGTCATTTCTACATACAAGAAAATCAGCCATCAGTGCGGAGACGTTATAAGCACCTAGCTCGTCGTAGCGTCCGCCGCTACAACTCAAGCTATAGTTGACGTGGCACATTATTACAAATCTGCAGGCTAGTTGAGTTGTCTAATACACAATTAAAAAAAAAAGAAGTGATATATAAAAAAAAAAAAAAACTTGTAAAAGGGATCACCAGGTTCTAAATGGTTCAGTTCTTCAAAGGAGTGATATCAACACACAAAAACATTCGCCAACTTAATCTCACAGAATAATAGTTTGGACGTTAAATGAAAACTTGAACTTCGGTAGCAATGTTGTAGTTTTCATTTAACTTTCGAACTGTTAGTCTGTGCAATTAACTTGGCGAATGTTTTGGTGTGTTGATGTCACTAATTTGAAGGGGGGAACCATTTGGAACTTGGTGGTCCCTTTTACCAATTTTGGTTTTTGACATGATAGAGATGGACGGGGAGATGCCAAATTTCAAACTGTTTTGCTCTAGAACCGTTTTGCTTTAGAAGTACAGCCATCTAAGTCTATGAATATGAATATGAAAAAAAAACCAGCAGTAAGTAGAAAGAGCTTTTGACACCAGGGTACCCACGAAGCTACTAGTTTTTATTATAACTGTAGGGGGTGATGATGGAAGGGAGCACGGTATCCAGTTTGTTTGAACTGCAGAACCGATGTTGCTTCGATGGTGTGTTGAGGCAGTTTGTTCCAGGTGTCAACCACACGGAAAGGAAGTGTGTTTTGGCAAAGGGACGTATTGCATCTCTTCTTAAAGAGTTTTGCCCCATTGTTCCGAGTGGCAGAGCTCGCAGAGAGGGTGAACCATTCCTTGGCTGCAGGATCTTCATCATTGAGGATCTTGTAAGTGAAAATAAGATCACCTCTGATACGACGGTAATTTAGTGTTGGGAGCTTGATGGCAGCAAGCCGGTCGGGGTAGGACGCGTTTTTGAGTCCCACAACAAGTTTAGTGACACGTCTCTGGACACGTTCCAGCTTGTCACGGTTCTCTTCAAAACGAACCCACCATGCTTGGCCTGCATACTCCAGAATGCTGCGAACTTTGCTGCGGTACAGCATGAGGAAGGTCTTCCTTGGGAGGGTTGAGAAGGTGGTCCGGATGATGGCAAGGGCCCCATAAGCCTTAGCCACGGCAGCCTGAATGTGTTTGGAGAAATTCAGGTCGCGGTCAATGACGATGCCAAGATCTCGTTGTGAATTCTTATCTGTCATTGGCATTCCTGGGCTAAGGCAATAGTCAGCCTGGTGATGTTGGGTGCCAAACCTCAGAACTGCACACTTACTCCCGTTAAGGTCCATGTCCATGGCTTGCGTCCAGGACACCATGTTGGAGATATCGGCTTGGAGTTTCGCAGTGCTAGCGAGCTCGTTTGAGATGGCGAAGATCTTGGTGTCATCGAGGAAAATACAATTGTCACTTTGAAGATGTTTATACAGGGTGTTCATGAAAAGAATGAAGAGGAGTGGACCAAGGACACCCCCCTGTGGTACTCCACTGAGGCAGAGAGATGGCCATCCACACTACACTTTTGGTACCGGTTGGTGAGGAAAGACGTAAGCCATCCAAGGAGTGCTCCTGAGTAGCCTACATCACTGAGAACTCTCAGAAGTTTGGTGTGAGGTAAGGTGTCAAAAGCTTTAGCTAAGTCAAAATAGGCTGCATCAGCTTGGAGCTTGTCGTCAAGGCACTCAGTGATCTTGTCGAGGAAGTGGATGAGATTGTGGGTGGTTGACCGACCAGGGAGCCCTCCATATTGATTCTGGTGGACTATGCTGTTGTCAATGGCATAGTTAAGCATAGTCTTGAAAATAATTTTTTCCATGATTTTGCACGGATTGCTGGTTAGGCTGATAGGGCAGTAATTATTAACAGAGGATCTTGAGCCCCCTTTGTGGATAGGAGTGACATGAGCGAGTTTCCGCATGGTTGTAAGAGTGCCCTATGCCATGGATTTACTGAAGAGTTGGGCTAGAGCAAGACTGATAACAGGACCAAGCTCTTTTAAGGTCAGAGGATGAAGGCTGTCAGGGCCGGGAGCAGAATGTGTGTTAATCGAGTTCAACAGCTTTTGGATCTCGGTGGCTTCAAAGGTGACTTTGCTGAGGGTATCGGCTGCTTGCGGTGTGTTGGCAGTAACAGGCGTAATTACTGGATTACTAGGCTTGAAAACCGACCCGAAGTAACTGTTGAGTTTGTTGGCTTTTCCGAGGGGATCACAGATAAGGACTCCATGCTTGTTTTTAAGTTGGCCTACCGGGATGTGGTGAGGCTTTCTTCGATTAACATAGTCCCAGAATTTCTTGGGCTCGGAGAAATTCGTGTGTGACTTGCGAATAAGTCCCGTGGCAGCATTTCGTGATTTTTTGTACTCCTCATAATCGGCAGCACAGTGGGTTTCTGCAAAGCGGTCCCAGCTTTTTTTTTTGTTTCAGGGCATCTTTAACTGAACTGTTAACCCAGGGGTGGTTTCTTTTCTTTTTTCCTGTCTGTCTGACAGCAGGGGAAGCACCGAACACGGCTTGTTGAATAGTTCGGTATAATAGCGACCAGGCTTTTTCAGTGTTCAAGGGGGCCGTGGCCTCGAGTAGATGCGCTGTAGCAACAGTGACCCGAATTTTATCAAAATCGGCATGGTGGATAATTATTTACTTTAGGCTTGTTGGTGGTAGGTGAGCTTTTGCAGGAAATCCAAACGTGAGTGGCCGCATGGTCACTATTTCCAAGAGGGTACGACACACTAACATCAACAGAGCTGCACATTCGCGTTGTTAGGACGAGGTCCAAAGTGTTTGGTGTTTGGCCCTGCCGGAACCTTGTAGGTTCACGAACACGTTGCACCAGGTCTCTGCTACTGATAATATCAATGAAGGAGACCTCAATGGGAAGAAGGTGTTTGTCTTCCTTGTCTGTCCACTTCAGATTGGGCAGATTGAAGTCACCAATAAGTATAAGTTTATTGCCATACTTATCGGCTAACAATTTGATGATCACAGTGAAATTGCTGTTGTTGTCTGCGGGGCTATTAGGTGACCTGTATAGGCAAGCAACGATGAAGTTTGACGGTGAGGAGTTTCAATTTCCACCAGAAGGAGATCGTAGAAGTCCACAGAAGGTTTCACAATAGTGTGGCTCATGTTGCATTTAATAAAACCCACAATCCCCCTAGTCTGGTTTTTAAACGAGTTAAAAACAGTTCTGTAATCTTGTATTTTGATGGCTTCAATGTCCTTAAAGTTATTAGTAGTTTTTGATTTTGCCTCGGTTATGAGGACGATAGCTGGTTGATGGGAGTGAAGTAGTGACACGAGCTCGTCGAGTTTATTTGCAAGCGAGTCCGCATTTGCGTAAATGAGCACGGAAAGTGAGTTGTGGTTGTAGCTAATGTAGCTAGGCGGACGACTGCTAGGGGGTGCTGCGGTTTGGGAGGGTATTGGCGATGGTAGGAGTCATTGCTTGGTTGGGAGATGGGTTGGGGAAAGATTGAGTGGGCTTGGGTGGGATAGGGGATGGAGATTTTGGAAGTGCTAAGGCTGGGTTAGGGGTGCTCGGAATGGCTTGGCAAGTGACAGTAGCACTAGGTTTTGGGGCGGCATGGCTGTTAGGCGGAGTCAGCTTAGTAACAGAACAATTTGCTAGAGGTGGTGGTGGGTTTGGCACACATTTTTCTTCAACTTTCGTGTAAAAACTTCTCTGGCGAAGCAAAGAAAAAACTATACCAGTTGGCCAAGTTCCAATTTTAAGGAACGAGTCAGTGTTCGAAGTTGACACTTCCAAGTAAAAGGAGGAGTAACCTGGAAATTTAGTTTTCATTTTAGCAACTTGGCTAATTTCACTGGCTAAGGCGCAGTCGACTGTTACACAGTAGTCAAAAATATCTTTGGCTCGCAGGTTGGTGCTAAACTTACTTACGAAAATAAATGTACCACGTTGATTGGTTTTCGCAGCAGTGGGGTTAGTGTTTTTGTTGATTCCTATCAATGAACAGGCTTTAGTGGTAGGCCTAATATTATTATCATCATTTTCCCTTACGGCTTTTTTCTTTCGAGTGTAGTTTCTTCGGCTCAACTGTTCTTTAAATTTGGATGTGCCGCCGACGTTGTTGGCCGCATCTACTTCAGTTTCGGTTAGAGTATGGGGATCGATCGTCGATGTTTTCACAGTGCCAGTCGTTTCACTAATTGGCAAGTACGAGTTTTTATTTGCTTTCTGAGCAAATTTTTCTGGGTTTTGCGTGTTTGTTTCGAAGCTCTGCATTGTGGGAATGATGGCTTTCACGTGATTTGCAGTCGGATGTTGTTGATCGGTAACCTTAGCTTGATTAGCCGTGATTTACGGTTAGCGTCGCGCATCACTTCCGGAAATGAGGCAAGATGGTTGTGTTTTTCCCTTGGGACCATGTCGCCGAAAGTAGAAACCAAAAAAAAAGTTTCAGTTCACTAAACTCTTTCAATATTAGTTATGTGAGCTGATACACTGGTGAACTGAGTTACTTAATTCGCCAATTTCAGTGTTCTGTGTCTTGGTGGAGTGGCTGGGTTTGGCATTGGCTTGGTGTGTAGGGCAATGGAGATGTTTGGAGACAAACATGTGCGATTCCCTTGAGGATGATCACATCCCACAATGAATTGGTGGCAGCCATCTGATACAGTGGCCAGGGTATGGGGTTTAGTAAAGGTAACTATTTTGCTCTAGGACCAATAGTTTAGAAGTTACGACCATCTAAGTCTATGCTTATCTCACAAAATGAACTTGGTGGCAGCCATGTTGTCAGTCCACCTCTCTCCTGTAGAAACACAACCCACTACCTGAATAGTAGACCATTCCCAACAGAAAACAACTCACTATCCGAGTAGCAAGTCGTTCCCTATAGAAACAACTCACCATCTAGGTAGTTTATTAGGGGTAGAAACTTGCCCCTCAGCCTTAATGGCCAGTAATTAATCTAGATTAACGAATGGCATAGGGATATAGTCGTATTCACTTCTCGACAAATACGCAGGAGCGCAGTCCTACGCAGGTCACTATTGTGTGAACTGAACAAATATCTTAACGAAGAAATCAGAAAACTGCTCACCAATGACCCACTGCTGTGAATTGACCAACTCGGATATCAATTTAGTGTCTAACCCAACAGTTGGACTATAATGAGTATGGGCTCAGTTTGCAAAGACGTACTTTAAAAATCAATGGTAGCATTCAGGCCACTGAAGTTGAGCTTAAAACACACCTTAACATTACTTCCAGTTGATTGTTTAAAGGTTTTGCTCTATGACAAAGCAAAGGTACTAGAAACTTCATAACTAAGATCGATCAAGTGTTTTATTACTGTATTCAAGACATGAAAAATTGGAAACCTGATGAAATGGTAAAATTGGAAAATATAAAACATGGTGGTGCGTCCATTTCCTGATCTGGTTTGACTGGAAGTGAAGTCAGAATTCAAAACTAGAAACCAAAACCGGCAATCAAAACTAGGAGCTGGAAGAGGAAGGGCAGCCATCTTCCAAAATAGTGGCATTTCCGGTTAAGACAGGAAGTGACGTCATTCAAAATGGCAGACAAATACTAACTTTAAATTAGTAAAGGTTCCATAATGCTGACTAAGGGTTTTTGCCTGTGCCTAGCAGTAGCCAACAACTCCCTACATCATTCTCAGTGTCTAACGGGCTAGGCTGCAACTAACTTCTCGGACCTCTGGTCACTGGGTTGTCTAAGACAACTGCTCACCTGTCCTGTTCCCGGGGAATCACTGTGGACCTGCTGGAGAGCAATTTATTGCCTATGCACAAAACAAGAAGCTTCAGGATTGGCTGATTGGAAGAAGCAACGAGTGCGATTAGTTGATATTCACTTGGACCAAAACACAGCCCAATGTTCAACCATGCAAATCTATCACTTCAAGTTACAACTATTTTAGATAAGATAAATAAAATAGATATTCTAAATCTGACTAAAAGGGCTACAATCAGATATATTTAGAATTTAAATTAAGTGAAAATTAAAGAAGTTATGAGAAGATTGCTAACACGGGCAATGGCCGCCATTGCTAACAGCCGAAAAGAACTTTTGATTTACTAAAGATTTCAAACAAGGATTCCAAAAAATTTTACATTTTTACAAATTAAAAGAAAGCTGAAAGTTGTAACGGCGGACGCTACGACGGCTGAGGTGCTTGTAGCACCCCCGACATCATTGGTTGACGAGTACTTCTTAGCATCAAGTTTTGTGGTTATTACGACTTTTTACGACAATAAACACAGCATGGGCTACAGTCCCGGCTTGGGAGATGGAGCGTCGGTGTCCTATTATAGGTCTAACCTTAATGCTACCGTTAATTTCACTGCCACCAATGGTGGATTAATTTAATTGCTTAAACGAAGTATAAAGCTAAATGGGCTACATGATAATTTACCCTAGAAACAATTAATCACTAGGGAACGAACCTGAAGTTTAAAAACTCTAAGTTTTTATTTTAAAACATCAGAAAATTAATATATTAAACACATTTACAATTTATGTTCACTACTTTTGGCTTTAACAAGTTTGAAAAGCACTCGGCTGGAATTTACACTTTTGGAAAATTCACATAAACAAGACCAACGAAGTTGATTCTTAAACACACTTAATTTCGATTAGAAAAAGTATTTTTATCTTGGGTTCCAATTCTGGAATACCCAGCAAGCTGAACCGCGTCCGCTAAGTTGCAACTATATTTGACAACTGTAGTTTACAAGTCGTCCAACAGTTATTTTTCTCTGAATCCACGAGGATCAAACCGTCCCTTTGTTTACATTTAAAAACGAACAAAGAATGAACTTGAGAAAGAGATGCCTACTCTAACATTATGTTGGTAGGGACCAGTGTGAGAATGTCCTGCCCGGCTACACCAAAGACTCACAGTTGGGTTTTCTATCTAATTTACTTCATATTCGTTCACACTTATGCTCAAACCATCGTGCACCTTCGCGCGCTTGCAGTCTGACACCTGCCGCTTACGATCATACTGCTAGGTGTGCGCCCTTGAGCATGCAATGGCGGCGTGCACATCCTCACAGTTTTCCCCCCTCCAGAGGTGCGTGCCGGTTCGAGCGATACAGAGAAGAAGGAATGCAAAAGATTACAATTTTTGTTACTAAGGATTGGAATATGAAAACGATGTAGGCAAGGTGCGAAGTGGTTCGAAAAGTCCAACAATCCGAGCTCGCAAAAGATTAATTCAAAGGAGATTATGAGGCCAGGAACTTCCCTGATCCGTCTTAGTCCTCGAAAATTTGAAGGTTTGCACTCAAGGGATGCCTTGATGCGATTTAGTTCGTTTGAAGCACACACAGATGTTATGCATCCGAGGCAAGCTTCAGTGCGGCTTAGTCCACACCACAATGCACTGTTGTTGTGCAGCCAAGAAAGACCCTGGTCCGACTTAGTCCTTGATGTTGAGTTGGCACAGCCCATGCACAATACATTACACGGTGTCTCGTGGCTTAGTTCATAGTTGGAATAGCTCCCAACACAAATGTCGGCTCTTCAGGGCACCGACCTCAGTTCAGCTCCACTCACTGCGCACAGATCCTTGCTCGCTGCTGACAACTCAGCGTCCTCATTGTCGGTGAAACAGCTTGGTGGGAAGCGTGCAAATTGAAGAGGGTGGATCAACTCATTAAGCCAAGATTGCGGCATTTATTCCATCCCCAACTCATTCGTTAGGCACTTTTTCCGTCTGCTCATCTTTCCATTTCGTTACGGGTTTCACTGGTCATCAGCTCATTCATGGTGCTTTGCTTTCCAACGACACCTCACATCGGCCGGTAGCTCTGAATTACTTCCATCGCATTCGGTTGAGCTACTCCCAATTCAAAACGATTTCTGTTCTCCAAGTGGCGCAGAACCGTCCACTCTAAGGCGGACAGTCCCGCAACAGGGTGCTGGGTGATCACATCCTCCACAGA
This sequence comes from Lithobius niger, assembly GCA_023313725.1. NCBI lineage: Eukaryota > Metazoa > Arthropoda > Chilopoda > Lithobiomorpha > Lithobiidae > Lithobius > Lithobius niger. Next base: position 18,777 of record JAHWFP010126655.1, read on the forward strand.
TGATGGTTGCTGGTCCTCATCCTCGTCAGAGAATAGACTTGGGTAATCATCTTCAAAGAAGTGTCGATCTTGCGGCCACCTGCGCGGTTCTTTCCTCATACCAACGCACCAAGTTGCGTCTAGAGAAGCTATCATCTTCTCGTTGACCTTGCGTACGTCTTCAGACTTCCGAACATGCTGCAATGTGTAGGTCCCCTTCGGGTTTTCTTCAAGAATGCGGAATGGACCTTCGAAGTCTGGCTGTAACTCTCTTGTCCTTCCTATGGGAGGAATCTTTGAAGGCGGAACTCTGACCTTTACATGACGATTGAAGGGAAAGCTCGGTCTCCCTGGCATCCCTTTGGACTGCATGATGTCGATCCTGTACCTGGCCGGCGGACGAATGATGCGTTTCGGCCGTCCCTCTCTAGTTCTTTCATCTGGCGGCTCGTCACCGTCGTTGCTCTCGGAATGACTACCTTCATCGTCGTCGTCGTTGTCACCTTGGTCATCTCTTCAGGTTGCTCCTCGTCCTATACTTGTCTCATCATCTGGCCGGCGTCGGCGTCATCATCTTCGGCGGCACTTTCGTCTGCCTCAGATTTTGTCCTCTCGTCTCGACCTTGTTCCTGAACGTCTTCTGGTGGATAATAAATTGTTCTGGCTTGGTCCATGCTGCCCCAGCGGTCCATTGTGTCTGGGTCAAAGAAGGGTTGCATTTCTGATACGTTGTAGGTCTTCACATCTGAGTGATCGAGTGTCGACCTGAGTACGTACTTAACATCCGATGCCTTCCTTACAACTCTGTATGGGCCTTTATAAATCGGAGCCAGCTTCTTCGTGAAGTTCTTGCTTGCATCAGACTTGACGTGGTCCTTGACTTTGACGAGCTGATTAGGCTTGTACTCCACTGGTTGATTTCTTTTGTCATAGTAGGTTTTTGTTAATCTAGCTGCTTCAGAAAGATGGGCCCTTGCTAGATCATAAGCCTTTTCCATCTCAATCTTGTGCGCTTCGGCGTACTCTTTGACAGTCATTCCTGTCTGGACTGGTGGAAAAAGAAGTGCTTGGAGTCTTGTGCGTGGATCCGTTGCCTTCATCAGATAATAGGGAGTTTCGCCCATAGAGACATGTGGTGTTGTTCTCATCGCCCACTGAAGACATGGTAGCAACGGTCCCCACCCTCCTTGCCGTTCTGTAGCGAAAGCTCTAATGCATGCCTTGAGTGTTCGGTTGACCCTCTCGGTTGCGTTGCTCTAGGGGTGGTACGGTGTCGTCTTGGAATGCTTGATCCCGTTCTCCTGCAGCATCATGACGAAATCCTTCCCTGTAAACGCTGCGCCGTTATCTGAGATGAGATATTCTGGTCCACCAACGTCACTGAGAACATGTTACGTGAACTTTGTTGCCGCAGCTCTTGATGTTGCGTTCCTTGTTGGTATCAGCCATACCCATTTGGTAAAATAGTCAACGACTGATAGCACATACTTGTTGTTGAAAGTGGTCATTGAGAGTGGTCCTACGTAGTCAATTCCCATAATATGGTACGGGTGATCAGGAATCACAGGTTGCATTTGTCCCGGAGCTTTTGTCTGGGCACATTTCACCATCTGACAAACTGCACAGGAACGAACATAGTTCTTAGTGTCCTTGAAAACGTGTGGCCAGTATCCCACCTGCCGAACTCGTGCTAGGGTCTTCGTTATTCCCAGGTGACCTGCTTGTGTATTATCGTGACACTCATGAAGCAGTTGGTGCCTCATAGTCTCTGGTACGTAGATACGCCATCGCCACCTAAGGGTCCAGGGTTCGAGTCCCTGCTCGGGCGCCAAATAACTGTGAGAATGTCCTGCCCGGCTACACCAAAGACTCACAGTTGGGTTTTCTATCTAATTTACTTCATATTCGTTCACAATTATGCTCAAACCATCGTGCACCTTCGCGCGTTTGCAGTCTGACACCTGCCGCTTACGATCATACTGTGAGGTGTGCGCCCTTCAGCATGCAATGGCGGCGTGCGCATCCTCACACCAGGAATGCCGATTTGGCTTACCAATCATAAAGACTCTAAGCTAGAGGTTAATTTAAATTAGACTAAGAATTTAGAATTGGGGGGTCCTAAAGATAAACTTCTAAAGTTAAACTAGTTACATACGAACCACTACCATTTTGCCCGGCATGGCAACCACGGACGTGACATCTCCACTCCGACTGGCGTGACCCTTCTAGCTTGAGAGATCTGTGAGCAGTGCTGAGGATTGAGGGTTGGGGGCCTTTTTATGCTAGAGCAGCGGATTCTTGCGACCAAAGCACGGACGCCGAGGAGAGCTGCAGGGATCTGATTGGTGGAGGGCCAGGAGAACAATGGGAAAGTCGGTAGAGCAAAGGGTTTTCGTGCAGAGCCGTTTGAAGGAGTAGGGAATGGTTAAAGATAGGCCAAATTGAGTTTTCAACTCTTGAACTTTGGGAAAGGCCTTTACATTGGGATATTGATTATTGATCGAATATTTACATATGCATATCGTGAATTGGCTCTTGTTAAAGCTTAGTACTTTGGTTTGAGTAAAGAATAAATCCTTACTATTAGATTTAATAAGCTTTAACGGTAAACTGCAGTGTTGCACAACACAACTAGGTTGGGGGGGGGGGACTGAGTTTCTTTGCACAGACTGACTTTGGATTGGCTTTGTGAACAGATCTTTATAAGATTTTTGTTTTTAATAGGAGGACAAACTAATGCACACATTTGGTTGGTCACAGTCAGAGTTTTGGTAGAGATTTGAGACAAAAATATTTACATCAAAATTTGTGTCCGGTGATTGCCGATGTCGAATTAGTTCGGACTAATGGTAGCGTTCTGGGGGCAAAAGATTATTAATAAAGTATAAAAATGGATAAATAAACTAGCTTAGTGAATGCTATAACGCATTAAGTTAAGTTGGATGTTTAACTTTACAGTTAAAAGACAGTTAACGATCGTTGTGGGAATTTTTCATAAAAGTTGCTGCAGTTCAACATAATAAAAAATATCACACTTGACATGGTTGTCTGTATCCACATGTATGTGAGGTTAAGTACCAAAGGCAGCCCCTCCTAGGTCACAACTAAGCTAGTGTTTGTGGGCTTTAGGCCCTAAAATAAAAGCAATAAAATAGAAATACAAGATACAAGTTTTCAATAATGGCGGCCATGATGAAGGAGCGCTGCGGTAATTTTGGAGCAGTTTTCAAATGGCGATTGTGAGACTTCAGGATGGAATTTTGAAGATTGGGCTTCCCGAAGAGTTAGCTATTGTGTCTGGCTATTTAAATGGTTCCAAGATGGGCCGTTTCTGTCCATTGTTAAGAATTTGGCTGAGGGTTAAAGACCGAGATCTTTTTGAGTTTGGAAGCGCACAAGAAAAAAAAATGTTCCACCAACGATGGTCAACAAAACGGTAAAAAATATGCCTCTTTTTCAACCCAGATGCCCTTTTCCCTAGCAATTAAAAAAAAAAAAACTGGTCTCACAATTTTTATTTTTTCTTGGGGGGGGGGCATGCAGAATGCTACAAAGGAACTCAACAATTAAAAGAAATCAACATTTTTTTCAATTCCCCCTTTACCTTCTAAATATGTGTTTCCTCTGCCCCCCCCCCCATGCCCATACTAATAGAAACAATTCACAATTAAAGAACTATACTTATATATTTAGTAATTAATAAATCTTGGAACACTTTTCCAGTAGTACCAATAAAATAACTAATATTGCTAACAATCCTTTTCCATTGCCAGTGCAGTTTTTTTTTAATCTACGAAAGTCGTTTTTAACAGCATTTCTTAAATAAATACAACCACTTCACTTGGAAAGTCTAGAATCACTAAAAATTTAAAACAATAAACTAAGAATAGGCTACTTAGTTGCTTTTACTGCATAAAGGCAAAGCCAACTTTCCGAAGGTCAACTCCACCGCGTGACACGAATGCGATTCGCCGAACCTGATCACGTGAGAAAAACAAGTGCTCCATTCAAACAGAGAAGATCGTAACGTGTGCCGTCAGTGCGGTAGACTTTTAAAACGTCGCGTGGGAACTTAAAATGACCTACAAAAACTACTTTTTACAGGAGTAAATGCAGCTCTTCCACACTTATTCCTGGGATTTGTGAAACCAAGATAATGTAAGATTGTGGATTTGCAGTCATTTCCGAGTTAGGTTTGGACAGATTAGAGAACGACAGCCCCTGTCTGTGGTGTTGGCTGACAACAACAACCACATGGACGAACGTTTTGTGGGGTTTTGTGCTACTTCGAACTTTGGTAAACCTAATACTGTGTGTATGTTCCTACAAAAGTGACGTTTCAACCGTAAGAGCTAAGAAAAGATGACAGCGTTTGTGCACTGTCGCTGATATTAAGCCTAACAGCTTGGACATGGTTAGGCCTAATCATTCTGCTGCAATGGACTAAATGATGTGTTTTAGTTCTAGAAGAAACAAGTTTATCGGAAATTGGTGAACTTAAGCGAAATGGCAAAAGTATTCTGCGGATCTTATTTATACGGAGAACAATGCTAGGGACGTTTTGGTTCAAACAAAAGGAGTGAATTTACTCACTTTTAGGTTTATTTGTCTCTGGTTTTCGGCAATTAGCTTACGACTTGTTTTCGAAAATCGTCTGAAGCTCTCGTATATAACTGTAACGTGTAAAATGGTTGGGCGTAAAAAAAAAAAGAACTGATTAAAAATAAAACTGATCTCATTCTATTTGTTTTATTTGTTTATAAATTACAAAAAAAGGAAAACTGCATGAAAAACTTAGGCGACCTCAAACTTGACATAATATGATGCTGGGTAGCCCTAGGCTAACCTACCAACTTCTGATATTTTGAATTTATTTTGAATTTCACTATGTGCGACTTGTTGACTGGATTAATTTTTTAGCTGGGAAAAAGTTGGGGATTCTTAATAATAAATTCTTCCATTGTAGATTTTATTTACCCCTGGTCAGAAACTAACTTCCATCATTGCCATGTAATGTTTTGTTGTGTGCAGCCTCTACAAAAAGTAGACTGATGTGTTTTCCAGATTTCATGTCAAAGTGCTACCAATAGACCTACCAACATCATCTAGTGCTTGTCCTTTTTTTTATGCCTCCTAATTTTTGTCATTGGAAAAACTCAACTAGACTAAAAAGCATTACATTTTTTTAAGTAAGTCTGTAAAATAGCAAAACACCCTGCCTACACGTGTCTTTTGCCACCGACTCTCCGCATGAGAAGTATGTTATTAAAAAAAAATTCCACCCACAGTTTTGTGATATGTGTTGCCGCACAAAATGTAACAATACTAGCACGCACCGTCAGTAGTCTCTATCCAGTATTACTGCTAGTGGCCGGTTATAAAAAAAAAGTTATTTGTTACGAATAAATTCACTACATGGTATCTTCCTAATCTATATGCACGAAGAGGATGTTACAGTTTTCTTCAGTATTCATGTTCTTTATGGTGAAATAGGTCCAGAACTTAGAAAAAAAAATTTATTCTTAGGCCTACTGGACTTTTTTTTATTACAATACCTGCAATCTGTCGAGTTTATTAAAAAAATACTACGATGCTAAACCAAGGGTAAAGCCTAATTTGCTTTGTAAATATTGCTTATGCCAATTTTCTTTGGCCTAAGTAGAATTTAACCGGCGTAACCAGGTGTAATAGGCTACGTCAAGGTGCAGAAGATACTGGACATCATGTAAATGAGGGTAAAAAACATAATGGAAGGTGGAAGTGTGTGTAAGCGGGCCAGATAAAAAAAACAAGTTTTGGTGCTGTGAAAGTAGATTCTATTTGAAAAAGTATATTTCAGAAACCAGTTTTATCTTGTAGTTTTGTGATAAATTGATAAATTAATTATCAAGCTAGGCATACTTTATGCTTGTTTACCTAGTTCGATCAACACGTGCCCAACTTTGGATAGAAAACTGGATAAACCTTCATTTGATACCAATTTAACCCTCTGAGAACTGCGTTTTTTTTATATCTCCAAAAAAGTAGGGGTAACCTGGACGGGGCTCGAACTAGCAACCTGAAGGAGCTGTTAAACGTGAGGCACAGGCCTCTACCAACTCGGCCACGGCCGTCTCTAGAGTCGGCTTGTTAAGGGAACCTAGTATTGTTGTCATTCCTGCATTGTTGGCCATCTCGCGCGTAGTAAGGACTGTGTTTTTAATACTTCAACCTGTGCTTGTGTTTGGCCCGAGATTTTCTCGGGTTTAGCACTCAAAGGGTTAACTTGTGTTTTGAAAAATTCTTTCTTAACCCTCTGAGAACTGGTTTTTTTTTTATATCTCCAAAAAAGTAGGGGTAACCTGGACGGGGCTCGAACTAGCAACCTGAAGGAGCTGTTAAACGTGAGGCACAGGCCTCTACCAACTCGGCCACGGCCGTCTCTAGAGTCGGCTTGTTAAGGGAACCTAGTATTGTTGTCATTCCTGCATTGTTGGCCATCTCGCGCGAAGTAAGGACTGTGTTTTTAATACTTCAACCTGTGCTTGTGTTTGGCCCGAGATTTTCTCGGGTTTAGCACTCAAAGGGTTAAAACAACTTCATAAAGCAAGGTCTTTTTTTTTTATTGCCCATCTGCCGTCTTGGTCAAGAACTTGCATGATCTTGACAATATCTTGACCAAGACCTTGCAAGATCTTGTTTTAAGATTTTGTAAGATCTTAAGTTCTTAATTTGAAGACGTTATTCAATATTCTGACATGAGATCTTTTAGCTTAAAAAAAACTAGTCTTGACGAGGTGCACCACCCTACACAAAAATGCCACTAACTGACTCGATACTTGGTTACAAATTATAAATACCAATCAGATAATGCAGATAAGTAACATGTCGTAGCTTTATTTCTTGTAATGTTTTGGATATGCACAATTGGCACACAACCCCGATGTTTAAAAAAAATCGTGATTCGGGTGGCCCATAAATGCATGACAAAGTATTTTTTTTAGTTACAAAAAAAAGTTAAAATAGGGACCACTTTTCTAGCAAAAAAATCCTTAGGGTTTTAGAATTTCTGAAGGAAATATTGTTGGGGGACTGAATTAGCTTTTTCCATCCAGAAAATTAAAAAAACCTTTGGTGCTGTAACTTAACGGGGGAGTAACATTAAACAAAATGGCTGAAAATGCTGTCAAGAGTATAAGTAAAAAAATTTGCCTCCTACCACAACAGATAAGTTTAAGAAATCACTTCCTTTTTTTTTATGCCATATTTTCATTTTTTTAATGTGGAATTGATGTCATGCTTTTTTGGGGGTTACCCTCAATGAAGTCGCGGGGAGGTCCCAAGGAGGTCTCCATGAGGTCCCAAGGAGGTCTCCACGAGGTCCCAAGGAGGTCTCCACGACGTCCCAAGGAGGTCTCCACGAGGTCCAAAGGAGGTCTCCACGAGGTCCCAAGGAGGTCGCCACGAGGTCCCAAGGAGGTCTCCACGAGGTCCCAATGAGGTCTCCACGAGGTCCCAAGGAGGTCTCCACGAGGTCCCAAGGATGTCTCCACGAGGTCCCAAGGATGTCTCCACGAGGTCCCAAGTGAGTCTCGACGAGGTCCCAAGGAGGTCTCCACGAGGTTGCATGTGAAATATAGCTAGGTAGATGAGGTTCCAAACTGGCCTCCAGAAGGTGCCTGGCTAGTCTCCAGGAGGTCTCCGCAAGGTCGTATGTGTTGCAAATGTGACCTAATGGGGACTAGGAATTGAGGTCTCCATGAGGTTGCTTTTAGAGACCTACTTGGGACCTTAAATTTTTGTAAGGGTTTGATGAAGAGGATTTTGTTTTCTTCCTGAGACACGGTCGAATTCTTTTTGGAGATTTGCCCTTGCCATTGCATTTGTTTTGCGTGGTGCCGTTTTGTTGCGAATGCCATTGAGCTTCTTTCATTTGAAAAACCTTTCGTGACATGGTCATACTCTTTTTGAGAAAGACCGTTTCTTTTTTATTTTGCTGGAGAGCGAAGCTGTTTTAATGCGACTACTGTAACGCTGCCACTATGCCAAGTGTATCATTTAAGCTGCTGATACGAATTGTTTCTGCAGTGAAGGTGTTTAAATGTGTCTGCTGTTACGCTGCATTTCTTAATGGACTCTTCTGTCGTACCCAATCCGGAAGGTTGCCATAATGGCGCAAATTGTGTGATGCCCAAAATGCAATTTCAAGAAGTGATCTATATTTTTTTTCTCTGTTTCAAATCATTTAAATGCAAATAGTGTTATGTCTTCTCACAAAACGTATTTGTGAATGTACCTCGTTGTACTTGTCAATAAATTTATCTTATCTTTATCTTTAAGTAAGTCGGATTTCTGTGATTCGGTCATATCACCTGTCTTTTTAAAAAGACTCATGGCCTCTTTGGAATTAAGATGGCCATCACCAGGCTGGCCTGTCCAGACATGGTCGTGGTGAGTAAACTCACGTTCGTCATGAAATGAGTGATTACTAGAAGCTTTCCTAGGCAGATAGGGCTGTAACAAGTAAACGTGATAAATGGTCTCCTTTTGAGAACCAAAGGACTTCTTCACGAGATAATTTGTATCTGATAAGCGTTTTATCACATCACAGGGTCAATCCCAATAAATTTCTAACTTATTGGTTCTAGCTGGTTTTAGGACTAAAACTTTGTCACCAACTTTGAACTTGCGTTCAACTGCCTTACGATCATAGTAGGTCTTGTTTTTAAGTTGACTCTTCACAATGTTTTCTTGTGCGAGTTCCTGTGAGTATTTGAATCGCTGTAAAAGATCCAAGATGTACTCTAGGACGGATAGGTGAATGTCAGGTTCAATCCATTGGCATTTTACAAGCTCGAGAGGGCCCAAGGAGGGCCCTTTAAATTTCGGCCGTACATCATTTCTGCTGGGGTGAAACCAGTGCTCTTATGTGGAGCTGTGCGAAGTGCAAACATTGCACTAGGGAGACATCTTTCCCAGTCATGGGGATGCTCGTAGCAAATGGATCGCAGCACTGCTTTGAGTGTTCTATGAAATCGTTCCACACTGTTAGATTGAAGGTGGGAAACACTTGAATTTACACATTTTATTCCACATTTTTCGAGGAATAATGTTGTAAGTTCAAAGACAAAAACTGAGCCCAAGTCAGACTGAGGCTCACTGGGGTACCCTAGTCGTGAAAAAACAAGAAGGAGGGCATTAACTACACTTTGACTGTTTGCCTCTTTAAGGGGCACAGCCTCGGGAAATTTTGTTGCCGGATCAAGAAGGGATAAAATATATTTAAAGCCTGATCAACTTGTAGATCTAATGGGGCCAACGATGTCAACAATGAATCGGTTGAATGGTTCCCCATCCATGGGCACTAGTACCATGGGGGCAACAAACTTCTGTCCAGATTTTCCAATTTTCTGGCAGGTAAGACACGTTAAGACGAACTGCTCAATGTCACTAAAACATTTGGGCCAGTAGAAATTTGTCAGTACTCTTTCCTTCGTTTTGGAATGACCAAGATGGCCAGCCCATGCATTGGCATGTGCAGTACTCAAGACTAAATCTCTACACTCCTTAGGAAGTACAAGTTGCCTTTTTATCAGCCGCCTTCCTTCGGGACGAAAAGGCTTACGGAAAAGCAAATCGTTTTCAACGAAAAATTATTTATTTCGTCTTGCTGACTTTTGGGAATTTCAGCATATTGCCAACACAACTTTAGAGTGGGGCATTCATGTTGGAGTTTAGAAAATAGTTTAGTTTTGTCAATGTTGAGCAAGTTTGAAAGTTGCTCAGTTTGTGGGCCTAATATCGCCAAATCGAAATTGTCCGGTTTGGGGCTGACAAAACCATCCATCCCTGCTTGTGGAGAGACCTCACTGAGTTGGGCTTCGCTGCTCGACTCCTCGCTATCGCTAGGGATCTCACGGTAATTAGGGCGTAAGATGGGTAGCTGCTCATTCACGCGTGTCTGTGAACGAGTGATGGCATTAACGTGTTAAGGGATAGTCTTTATTACAGAAACAATACAGTTAATTAATTATATGTATAATTTCATAAATATCATACATTTAATAAATGCATGAATCAAATATTACTCAGGCCAGACCCAAAATGGCTCCAGCGACTAAGATGTAGAAGGGGTCCGTTTCAAAGAAGACCGGAACTGTGTACATTCCTTTGTAAATTGAACCAGTGTGATTACAGCTATTGTTAAGTTGAGGAGATGGCATTTCTAACTACGACGTTATTTACGACTCGATCAGCGAAGCGTAGATTTTCCAGAAGGAATTCCAATTAGTTTGGAACGTCATCCTCGATCAAACACGATCCTGATTACAACAGTTAAATTATTGCGCGAAGGTCTGCAGGTAACAGTTCACTTAGTCGGTGAGCTACTCAAGCACACAATACCGAGAATCAGCTGATGCGCCTCGAACGCGACAATACAATGAATGCCAAGCGCAACGGTACCTAATTTACTTTTAGGACCTGAACTGTCATGACACGCAATTTCTATTCAACACACTAATCAATCAAATAGATTGCTAAGCGATAACACACTAGTATTTAAGCAGATTTCAGGAATGCGGCATTTATCATTCAACTTTTAAAGGTTTTCACGTTGCCACCATTCTCTGAGCCCTGCTATTCACAGACGTCTAAAAGCCGTGCCGCGCGCCCGACGTACGACACCGGGAGACGGGAAGCCGGGTGCCCGAACGCCAGCTACGGCGGAGCTCACGGGAGATAAGTATCATTCCGTATCATTAACAACGATTGTTGTACTTGAATTATAGTAAGCCGAGTGCTTAATCTTTTAATACCAATCGTTATTAATTATCCTTTATTAGGATTTATTCCAAATGCAACCGTAGTAAGAATGCTAATTGCCAACTATTGTTGATTGAATGCAACCAAACCGATCTCGAAATACAATCCTTATAAATCGATTGTTGACCAGTGTGGTCCATATTTTGTACAACGGAGAGTCGATTAAAGGCCCAAAACATTATTGATCTGTTGCTTATCATTTCGCCTCCCCTTTCAAATGCCATATTCATGTGTTATATTTAGGTTAAATACAACTGATTCATCCTGACAACAATGGTTTATTTTGGGACAACTGCTCACTAAAATAGATCATTACAATGGTGTTCATGAGTGCGATTCTATTACCTAAAAATTTTCCGGAGATAATTAAAAACAGTAGAATTTTTCTCAAAGCATTTCGGTTGTGTTTGAACCAATTTAAAAGGGCCATTATTTCAAATGAGTTGCATTTTACAGTGTTTAAACTTGAAATTTAGTCGAAAATAAATTTTCGACACCAAGGATCGTTGGTTGAAATTTAGGGATTGCTAGTTGTTTACGAACAGTTTTGTATTACGATTATAGGAAAATTTTAGTAGCCTACAGTCACGAGGCATAGCGTTGGCCAGTTTTGTTGGAAAACAACAGTGTTGATTTTGTTGGATCTTAGTGTTTATTTTGTGATAAATGATAGATTGGCATATTGGCTATTGCGAAGTATTTTCAGTATGGCATATTGTGTATGTTTAAAGGCTAGCTATATTTAAAGTATCCTTAAAAATTTGTTTAAACCAGAAAATTGGATATTTTGGTGATTTTGACCGATTTAGGCCTAAATCAAGTATTATTTAACCTAGTTTATTTTCCATCATAGAAAAAATTATTTGTAGTAGTGTTTCATGATCTTCACCAAATTATTGCCCTTATCACATTATCAGTGTGTTAGCTGCTATATAAGCTTATTATTTTCACATTTAAAGCGATTTTTCAGTGTTTTAACTTGCAAATTGCAGTGATTTTTTTTTGTGTGTACTAATTTGGAATATTGAGTTAAAATAAGGCTTATAACTAAATATTGGGTTAAAATCTAGTAGTAAAACATGCCTAAAACTAGACAAAATCGTGCTAAATGCAGTGGGCAGGTTTCTTCAAGGGGTAGACCAATTAGATTACCTACAAATCGCCTTGATTTTGTAGAATTCACTGACGGTTCAGTCAGCACCCCAAATCAGGACAATACGAATACTACTCCAGACGTATCTGATTCAGAATCAGATTATACTATTGATACTATAGATGATGTAAATGATGCATTAAATTTACCAACACTTAGACGAGTTCAGTCTCGTTCAACAAACAGGTCAAATCGAAATAGAGGTAACTCTAGAGGTAGAATGCGTTCTAGATACCCACACGACAACCGTGTATCACGGGATTCCCAGGCGCCAAATAATTCTCAGGTAACCTCAAATAACTCCCAAATACCATTGAGTTCTCAGGTTCAGTTAAACCCAAATGTCCCATCAAACTCAAATGTGCAGTTAAATTCAGGCATTCCATTAAGTTTAACAACACCGCTAAACCCTCATGTGCCATCACATCCCCAAATGCAAAATAATGCTCAAATACCAGTTAACATTCAAGTACTGTTAAATGCACAATCACAAAATCAGTCTCAGATTCCACTCACCCAAATGTTGTAGTAAATTCCCAAATTCCACCGGATAATCATACACCGTTAAATGTTACACCTAATCACAGTAACGGACAGCAGTCAAATAGCGTAGATGAACATTTGGTTCAAAGAATTTTAGATCATACTTTGGCTACATGTTTACAAGCAAATAATGATAATGTTAGGCTAGCAAGTGAAAATCAACTCGAAGTGTTAAAAACTATTGCAGAGTCATTTCAAGTTATTCAAAATAGGGATCCACAGGAAAAATCTAGACTTTGGCAAGAATTACGAGCATCTAAGAAAGCAATTTTGTCTTTCTCAGGTGACGATACACTAGACATTTTTACATTCTCATTAATGGTAGAAAATCTACGTACCCTTGATCCTACGTTAAAAGATAACGAGCTAATTTCAGTTGCATGCAGCAAATGCACAGGAGAAGTAGCGATTTTTCTAGCTATGAATCCTCACATTGCTAAATCTCAGAATTGGTTAGCATTTAAGGAAATATTAATCGATAGATTTGGTTGCGGAGGTGAAGTCATAACCCCATACTTGTTTCACGCCACTCGTTTAAACGAAGGTGAAACTATCGAAGCATTTTCAGCTAGGCTAGAGAAAGTGGCTTCACAGCTTTGGAGAATTAAACCTTCAGACACCCCTGCTCAAAGGGAATTTAAACAAATAGCTAAGGATGATGGTATGCGTTCAGCTTTTCTGCACGCAATGCCACCAGAAATCAAAGCGCACATTACCTCACAAATGCACACTTCATTTCGTAACATGTACAACGCAGCTATCTACAAACGTTCAGTTTTGGCAGGTTATCAAGGTAACAACACTAACCCTAAATCCGCTCAGTCACCCGAAACTGCAGTAGATAAACAAATTTCAACCAAGGAAGTAAATAACCTTGCTTTCGGCACAATGCTTGACAAAATGAACTCGTTAGAGAAAGGGATAACTAAACTGCAAAACGCTAAACCTAAACTAAACGAAGCCAAGGTTAGCGCCGTTAACCCTAAATTACTCAATACTAAACAGTGCTATCGCTGTTTTGGCTGCGGGCATTTCAAAAATGAATGCCAAACTAAAAACGAAAACGTGCAACGTTGTAGGCAATGTAACGAGGAACGTTGGGGCACGTCCGACAACTCACCTAGAAATAAAAATAATTTCAGAGGTAGAGGAGGTCGCGGAGGTAACGGATACAGGGGAAATAACCGTGGAAAATGCGGAAACTATTTTTCAGGATTCGGTAACAGGGATTCATATCAGTTTAACAAGAAAACTAATAACCCTTATGCTTTTCAAACTAATAACGGGTACAACAACTCTGGTGACCAACAAAACCAAAATAATGGCAGTAACAATAACAACGGTAGACAAAATCAAAACCAAAATCAAAATCAGCAAAGGCAAAATAATAACAGTAACCAAAATCACTTCCCACAACACGCTACAGATGCAAACCAGGGTAACAATTCTAATCAGTATGATAATAGTTCAAAAAACGAGCTAGTAGCCTGAATATCAACAGGGATTCAGGTCAAGTAAACACTCAGCTAGAACAGAGCAGTGACGATCAGACCCCACACGTCAGCTCAGTTCAAGCCCAAACACCTGTTAACCAAAATAATGAAGTAAATAGTACTCACATGTTGAAGGCGAAGTGTATTCCTTTGTTTTCGAATGACGTAGCGGACAAACTAATACTCAAATTGTATTCCGATGCAGAATGGCATCAACAGAAACTTGCTTTACCAGATCGTACATTAGCATTACCACGTTTAGCGTCATATTTTGGTAAAGTTCCTTCAAAATACGTTGTAAGATCGATTCAGGGTAATCGAAATCTCGTAAGTGAATTCACAGAAGCTTTAAAAAAAGTTAACGATAAGTACGACCTAACCTGTGATTCGGTAATCGTAACGTTATTCGAGGACGGATTGGATTCCACTAACTTTAACACAGAGTTAAAGCCTGTAGATACTAATAAACCAATAGTTATTGTTTTATTAGGTGGTGAACGCACAGTCCAATTTAAGCACATGAGCGAAACATTTTACAAAGACGGAGTTAAAATGCTTTCAGGTAACTCTATAGGCATCTCGCACACAGCGCAGAAAGATTGGAAAATTCGAATTCCAACAGTTATAGGGGTCAACGAACCTACTATTTGTTTAACGTTTTCGGACAGCAAAGGCATGGGCAAGCAAAATCTCTCACCAGCGAAGCACCAATCGCTGAGCGAGCGAGGAAACTTGCTTACGAGCATTTCAGCTCAAACAGGCAATAGATGGTACACGGAGCACCACCTAGCGTCTGAGATTGATACTAGCAGCGCAAACAAAAACCAAAACGAAGCATCGCTTAACTCAGAGCAAACGGAGACGAACGCGAACACGGTTCACGTAAATACAGTTCTAAATAAACCTAAGGTTAGATATTCTCGTCCACATTTAGTCTTTGATGTTGGAAATAGACCAGAGATATGTTTACTGGACACTGGGTCATCACTTTTGCTAATCACCAATACAGCAGCACAGCGTATGCTTAGAAATTTTAGTGTAAAATGTACTATGCTTACGATGCCAACACCGGTAAGTTTACTTGGTGTAGGGAATAAACAAATTAAAACGGATAGGAAAATTGTAACTACTATACAGAAGTGCAAATTTTCTAGAAATCAGGAATTTATTGTCATACCTGACGGTTCTTTTGGTGATATTTCAGCGCTATTGGGATATGATTTTCTGTCTAATAATACGTTAATATTAAATTGTCCGGATAATGTTTTAAGCATTGGTGATTTAAAATTTCAAATGTCAGCATCACCAGAGTTAGCTCATGTTGCTTATAACCAAAATAAGGAAATAATAAATAGAGATAATTACAAGCCTAATCATATTTACGTACCCACGCTTAACGTTGCTACAGACGAAGAAAGCGAAAATAACCCAAAATCCACATGGAATTGTACGCCTAAACAACAACTCATAGATGTCACAATCTCTTTATTACGAGACGAAGTAATTCCACCTAATTGCGAGTCCAAAATAACCGGAATTTTGCATTCTCCATATCCCGAAATCCAAACAGGAGCATTCGAACCCGAAAACGGCGAATTTACGGTACGTTTGGCTCACAGTCTTGTTAATACAACGTCCACAGGTACTATACCGGTAATGTGTATTAATTTTAATGCTTATGAAGTAGAATTAAAATTTGGTACGATCCTAGGCACGTACACAACTGCTATTATAGATTACGAGGACGAAACTTCCGTAGATTCGGTAAACTCAAACTTACCCACCACAAGTCCCAATGAGGCAGCTCAAACCCCAAATCCCAATGAGGTAGTTCAAATCCCAAGTCCCAATGAGGCAGCTCAAACCCCAAATCCCAATGAGGTAGCTCAAAATCCGAGTTCCAATGAGACAAACCAAAACCCAAGTCCTAGTGAGGTAGCTCAAACAGCAAAGCCCATCGAGATTTCTCATTTGCAAGCTAAACAGAGTGAAAGCTCATCGGAAGAGACAGCTAGGGTACTAGCTGACGCTCCCAAGCCTAAATCGAAAGAAGTACTCGATGCGGAATGGAATTTAATGAAACATAAATTTGTACTTCCTGATTTAAATAAGGAAGAAACTGAGGAATTATTGGATATGTTACGGATTCATCAGGATTCATTTTCCAAAAACGATTTTGATTTCGGATGTTACGAGGGATACGAAGTTTCTATAGACACGGGTAATTCTCAACCAGTAAGTTCCAAGATGTATCGAGTTCCCTTTCACCAACATGAATTATTAGATAAATACCTTGACAAAATGCGAAGAGTAGGTATAATCAAAGAAGGAAAATCCCGATGGCTCTCTCCATGTCTCATGATTAAGAGAAGGCCAACTGGTTATCGAGTAGTCGTAGATTTAAGATGCTTAAATTCTGTTGTTGAATCTGTAAGTGTGCCAATACCAACTGTGACGGAGAGCATGGCGCACCTAAGCGGCGCTAAGTATTTTACACGTCTAGACTTTAAATTTGGATTTTACCAGCTTAAGTTAGCAGAATCAGCTAAAGCTAAAACATGTTTCTCAGCGAACTCTAAAACCTATTTCTTTAACCGGCTCCCAATGGGCCTTAAGACTGCGCCAGCTCACTTCCAGTTCTGCGCAAAGCAGATCTTTGCGGAGGTATTAGGAGCCTATTGTACCGTCTATCTTGACGATTGTCTCCTGAGTAGTCCAGCTCTTAAAACCCACATCAGTCATGTGAATCGAGCGCTAGAACTAGTCGCTCGTTCTGGACTAAAACTCAGCATTGAAAAGTGCGAATTTGCATGAAAGAATGTCAAATTCTTAGGTTTTGTGTTAGACGAGAACGGGATACAACCTGATGGTGATAAAACAAAGGCTATGTAATTGTATCCTACACCTAAAACTCCAAAACAAGTTCGTTCTTTTCTTGGTATGGTAAATTTCTATAGGAGACACATATCTTCATTCGCAGGGATGTCACAGGTTTTGCCCAAACTCACAAGGAAAAATTGTAAGTTCATATGGGGCTCAGAAGAGGAAACAGCGTTTCAACAACTAAAGCAGGCTATGGTAAAAGCTGCAACATTGAAGCATCCCGACTTCTCTAAACCCTTTTTTCTAGAGACAAATGCAAGCAGCGTAGCGGTCGGAGGTTGTTTGTCCCAGTACCATGGAGGAATAAACTATCCTCTAGCCTACACTTCCCGAACCCTCACTGAGGCGGAAAGGAAAGAAACAACTACAACTAGGGAAATTTTAGCAATTATCCATTGTATCGACTCATTTCGTTGCTATTTGTTAGGTAAGATGTTTTTCTTAACCAGCGATCATTTAGCAATTTGCTATCTTTATTGCGCCTCA
Organism: Lithobius niger; assembly: GCA_023313725.1. NCBI lineage: Eukaryota > Metazoa > Arthropoda > Chilopoda > Lithobiomorpha > Lithobiidae > Lithobius > Lithobius niger. Next base: position 36,117 of record JAHWFP010126655.1, read on the forward strand.
TCCCTCCCCCCCAAACTAGAAAGAATCTTACTTCAATTGCGAGAATACGAATTCATATTACGTCATAAATCGGGCCGACTTCTAGCGGTTTCCGATGCACTCTCTCGTATAGAGATACCAGTCGCTGCGTTAGGCAGTCAGTTTCCTGACTGGACACGACAACACCTAGCGGCAGAACAGAGAAACGACCCATACCTAGGTGACATCATAAAACGCCTTAAAGATCAATCCTCGGAGGATCTGATCGACGCTTCAAGTAAAAGAAATATCTTTTCCAAAGACTACGACAGAATTCTGTATAGAATTCGACTAGCTGACCCTTCTAAAGGTCGGATGCATAACCTAGCACAGATGTGTATACCAAAATCTCTACGCAACTGTATCAGAGAGTACCATTCAACACCAGCTGCCGGACATCGCGGATCTCAAAGAACTAGAGATTTAATAGAACTACATTGTTATTGGCCTAAGATGTTTGACGACATCGCTCAATACGTTAAGACTTGTCAAGTATGCCAAGCTTATGTTAGACCTACCAGGCCACTTAAGGCTAAGCTAAGGGCTTACCAACTTCTACAGAGACCAGGATATTCTTGGAGCCTGGATCTCATTGGACCTTTGAACAGAAGCGTTCATAACAACGTCTATATAATGACCCTAATTGATGATTTCAGTCGTTATGTAATTGCAGTCGGAATTCCCGATAAGAAGGCTGAAACTATAGCTAATAAGTTGTTCTCTTATCTTATTGCTAGATATGGAGCACCAGTACAACTAAGGGGAGACAACGGATCGGAGATAAATAATGCTATTGTGGCAAGATTAGCAAATTTGTTCAATTTAAACAGATAAATTTCACTCCTAACACATCATGGGTAGGAGAATCCGTAGAAGCAGCAAACAAGAGAAGCAAGGAGAAACTAGCTTCCTGAAAGTAAAGTACGGAGGCTACGCGCAGTCAGTGGCGCATTTTCATTTCTCGTAGTATTTGCAAATCGATAGTATAAAAACATATTTCATGGCATAAAACAAGAAATAACTTATGTCTAATGTGTTTCAAGATGTAATGTAGGAATAAATTGTACACGGGAACCACGTAGTAGTTTTAAAAGAAAAGAAAATATTATTATTAGAAAATTCGAAAAAAAAAACGTACAAACAAACAGAAAATACGAAAAAATAATAAATATATACATTTGCAACAACATATAATACAACAAATTAAAAACAACAAGACATAAATTAAAACCATATATACAACCATATGTGCAAACGCTATACCACAAAAACGAAAACATTCATATTGATAATTTAAGGGTAAAACAGAACATAATATAAACACATGTTGCGAACTTTAAATTAACACAAGCAATACAAAATCTAATTCACAGCAAAATAATGAGAAAAAAAAAAGGAATAAATGAAATCGTTAAGTTTAACATATATACATACAGCTTAACAATGACAAAATATTGGAACGCGTCAAAATTAAGATTGAACATAAAACAGTAACATACTATGGAGCAAAACAAAAGCATGAACGAATTAAAATTAAAATAACATGTACGTAACATAAAAGAGGGACACCGGAACATTGAAAGTATAAAATACCTGAAAGAAAAAAAATTTTAATAAATCATGATCACGAATTTTAGAAATGGTTTAATGTAAGGGCCAAGCATTTAAAATAAGGAGTAAGAGTATGAAATTAAGAAATTAAAATTTTATTTTGGCTTAAGGCCTTAACGGTTGTAAACTTAATACAAGCTAATCATAATAATAGAAAATTCAATTTGGAAGATTTTCAAAAATCTGTGATCATAAATGCATGAAATTAAGCAATGAAAATATTTATAATTTATGTACAAACGGCACTAGCCGCCCGTTCCCAGGAAACGCATTCGGCCACACCGCTTATTTTAGCGGCGGGTCGGATGCGACGGTGGCAAAAAACGGCCTTACTCGTCGCCATCATCGTCATCGTCTTCATCATCATTTTGTTCATCTTAAATAAAATAATAAATGCAGCGGATTAATATTCCGTTCATAAAATAGTAAAATGCATGTGAAATTGACATGTATAAAGCCAGCAAAATCGTTAAAATATTTCGAACATAGCGAAATGTGACGTATCTTTAATTTCTCTCTCGTTCATAAGAACAATATGGAGGGAAATCACTGTGGTCTGTAGACGGGAGGAGTACGTTCAAAGCAACAAAGGGGTAGCTTGAACAGATTCCTTCCCGACATTATTAGTATCTTATAATTATATGACATTATTTTTCAGCACGGGTGATATTCATTTCCCATCCCCCCCCTATTAACCAAAAAACTTAATATTGAAAATAATAATAAATTCAACACAAGTATCAACACAGAAATATGCGGCAAAGTGTTCTAATCGGTAGTAAGCCATTTTATTTTAAAGAGAGTTCGAATGCGCAGCGGAATTTCTCCTACGCGCATAGAGCCTCACCATCCAGCCCTTAGTTGGCGCTGCTGGCTCATTGCGGCTAATGGCTTGCGAATTAAAATTACGAGGTTAAACTCGTTAACCAAGCGGATAGTTGCCGGATACTTTAGCGTTGATGTTTTATACCACACAAAATTGTAAAATAGTCATTTAAAACTTTGATTAAGAATTATTAAATTCTAGAGATTATTTCCCCCCCCCCCCCCTCCTCCCATTAAATCAGTCTGAATTTACGAATATCAACCCATACGACCAAAATTAAGAAGAAACTCATTCTTGGACAACGAAAAGGGTACCATACATAAATACGTAAATGAGTACGGATTCCTTTTCCAAGAATATCCAGTAAAAATGTATCGGAACATTCATTTTCATAAATTTCGGTGAAAATAATGAAGGTTCCGGCTAAACAGTGAAATAATAATTTACAAATACTTACTTCAAGATGGAAGTTGAACAAATTGTACAAATATAGAATAACTTTTTAAAATTTTACATCCGTAAGTAATGAAGCATAAAATTCAAAATATATATCAAAATTAATTCAATATTTCAATTTTACATCCATAAGGAAATGAACTATAAAATAGAATATTAACACCTATACAGCACAACAATTTGTACAAATTCCTACTTAGGCAGTTCAAAATTAAAAGAATAAGCAATAAGTTCACAGCATACAAGTCACATAACGTTGATTTAAATATTCATGTCAAAAACTAAGTCTTCCCTGGACGGCCAAAAGTATAAGGCCTAGTCAACCAAAATTAAGAATTAACCTTTCACATTTATGCAATTTATCATCGCTTTTGAGAACCATTGAGTTTAAAAGTAAAATACTTAAGAAAATGCATATCAAACATGGATATATTTTTTTTGTCTCAAGTAAAGCAATAATATGATTTTGCATACATATTCTATATTTACATTTTTTTTTATTATCCATAAGGAGCAATAATGTGAAGTTGAAATTAAATATTGCATTTAAATATGATTTTTTTTGGCAGACAACGTTTAAGTAAGACAATAATTTCCATTTGAAATCAAAACTATTATTCAAATTCGTTAAAATTGCATTTACCTTTTATTAAATACGTTTAAACGTATATTTCAAATAAATATGTATACAAGATGTAAATTAATTACTAATCAAAATTAATATTGGAATTTTCTTACCATATCGTCCATCGTGGCACACAGGGCAGGTCTCTCGGCAGGCTGCCGGACGGAGGCACTGCTGCAATCCGCTACCGGACGCTCCTACGTTTAGTTCGGCAATAGGGGCTAGTGGAGGAAGCGGCGGCAGGTTTGGATATAGGACCTCCAGCGGAAGCTCCGGAAAGACGTCCGGCATTGATTCCGCAAGTCCATCCCCTTCCAGCATGGCCATCGAGTCCACAGTCAATTGCCGGAGCGAATAAATATTCTCGGTGTTCACAGCCCTTTGATGATGCTCGTTAAAGGATTCATCATCCGCCGGAAACGGCAGATAGCACAGGTAGCGATTATGGAGACAGGAATCTCCGGACAAGGGACTGCAGTTGAGGTAGTGTCCGGAGACCCTTACCTGCTGTGCTAGAGCTGTTTCCGGCGGCAGCACTTCTTCGGAGAAGATGTTGCGTCCCGGATTTTACCGGATTACCTCAAGGAAATATAACCGGAAAACATAGTCTAGGGGATCCTCCCCCTGCAGCATGGGGGCGAAGTCGGGCTCCCCAGACCCCCGATGCGGGCACGTCGAGAACAGCGCTGGCAACTTCTCGCAGAACTCGTAGTGACTCCCGCAAAGCAGAAACACTACGAGGTTTATGGACATCATCCTAAGAAAGTGCTTGACCCTCTCGGCATTTTAGCACAGACACTCTTTTCGACACGTGGACGCTTTGGTGGCCGATCCATTTTGAAGAAGTTTGGGAGCGAAGGCAAAAAGCAGGTAAACGATAGGAAGCACACAACTTCGTGTGACGATAAAACCACCAAAATTTCACAAGTCTAAAACGTGACCCAGAAAGTGAATTGGAAAAGCCAATGGTTGCAGAGTTCAGGGTTTACGTCACGAAAAACTGGGGGTCATCTTTGCCCAGGGACCAGCCCACCCCCTCTACTCACCTGGAGAACATCAGCCATTGTTTACATGACGTCGACATGCCTAAATTTTCAGGTCAGATCCGGGCGGCAGACCTGATGAGCCGGGCCTAGAACCCTTTCAACCCACCGACCACTCTCGTTTTATTGCCCCCTCCCTCTTCAGTGGGGCGACACAAGCTCGTCAAAACTCATCAGCAGAGAAAAGGATGGTCAAAAGTAGGTCGAAGCTACTCACCCTTGACCATGGGAAGCAAAATTGCTACCCAACCCAAGAAGCTAAAAACTACATGTTTCACTCTACAGTGAAAATACAAGCCTAAATTCCAACAAGAACTAAGACAAATCAAAAACATTGATTTTGTGAATAAAATATTTTTTATTACAGCATACTGACACTTGATATGTACTTCAAATTTATAACAACAGTATGACTTAAGAAAATGTTTTCATGTCTTTCAGAAATAAAGTGAGGTTATTAAAGATGAAAAGTCTCATGGATGGCAGAGCAAAGTAGATGAGGAAAAGACACATGGAAAGAAAGGGTCAAAACCAGTGTGAATAAAAGATAAATCAAAAGATAAGTGGTTTTACCCACGTGATGACGAATTATGAAACTAACATACCCTCCCCACCCTCTTTGCCGTCCGATAAAGTTAAAACAGTCACCATTAAATAATGGGATAAAAACGAAAAAAAATTAATAAATAAGGATAATAATAATTTTGTCGAAAATTTGAAAATGGAAATTTAATTATAATAAATTGCCATAAAATAATGGGGCAGACACAAATTCAGTGTCATGTAGACTAAGACACATTTTTAATCAGGTCTTAAAGACAGTGATATGCTAAAATAAGCATGAGAATTTCTGGAACCTCTCATGTAAGTTCAGAACTTAAGCCTAGGTGATTATCAGTCTAATAAGGGGACAATTATTAAAGCCCAGTATAAATAATTATACGAGGTACATCAAAGTATGTTGAAATATACATACATTAGTCAATATGTAAGGCACACTGTTAACGTACCTCACACTTGTCAGGGTCAATGGATTGGACCGTACTTGTCAGGGTCAATGGATTGGACCGTACTTGTCAGGGTCAATGGATTGGACCATACTTGTCAGGGTCAATGGATTGGACCAAAACCTTTCAGTGTCAGTTTAACTGACTACAAGATGAGACGATAATTGCTCATCTCCAGGAACTGAACAGTATTCCAAGGGAATCGGGCCATTTCCAAGGTTTATTAAATTATTCAAAATTAAAACAGCAGGTCAAATGTATCGTGACACTGTATTAAGAGCTACGAAACGCAGGTTTGCTAAAAACTCTGCAGATCAGGTCATTAAAGCAGCAGCGTTTAGATATTGCCTAGAGAAAAAAAAAAATAGAAATAATACCAATAATAAAATGAAATAAGGAAAAAAAAATAATAATGAAATATGGTATAACGCAAAATCGCTGCATAGAATATTCTGAATAATAATATTCAAATTGTCTTTAATGTGACTAGAATCGTCAAACGATTCAGTCTACTGGTACATAACGATGTCCAGTATATTGCCATTCACGTTCAGGATGGCGATGTAACACATGCTGTTACACGAGTCGCTTTGCCTTGCGCAAGAGCACTCATTGTTGGTACTAGTGGTTTTGCTGTTGGTGTTTTGCGACGCACGACACGCACATGCACGAAAATATGAATATAAGTAGAACTAGAAAACACTAGGCTCACGGCTATGAAATAAGGAAATTGGCATAACGTAGTATTTATAATAAAGGTGTTTCTTAAAGGGATTATGTTACGCCTGAGGGTGATTGGTCTCTTTGTAGTGTCACATAATTAGTCGAAAGGGCAATACACCACGACTTACACTTCTTAAAGTCACGCACTCGTCAAAAGGGGCGATAAATTGCACACGTAACTATCATACTATACATAAGTAATGTAAATCGAGGAAATAAACGGCCTAAAGAATAAGTACCACTACTCGACATGCCATACATCGCCAATTCATAGCCAAAATACGGAGATTGTTTTCACGTAGTGAAACATGCGAAAATAGATTTTCAGTCTGGATTAAAATGGATAATTAGGCATTTTTCAAAAGGCATACGTATAGAGTACACTTAAAATCGGGGTTAACCAAGATTGACGTTGGAAACGAAAAAAAAAAAAAACCCTACCCCCCCATGTCTTATTGTCCTGTCTATGAGTTGCTAACTAACAATCATGTTAGAACTTTTAAAAACTTAGTACTCATTTATTTATAAGAGTGTAATGCTATTGTATCCCGATGAAATCTTGTCTCAAATTGCCATACGAAAGGGAAATTAAAATAGATTGACAACGTCAATCAGAAAGGTTCATAACGAACTAGATAAGTACATGATTAAAAGAATCATGAATTTGGCTTGAAAGAAAAATATGATAAATTACAGTCACAATTTGGCATCAAGTGACATTCTTCAAACTTCAAAGAAACAAAGAAAACAAGATTTCAAAAGGAGAAAGAAACCTTGAGTTCAAACACAGCGTGTAATGTTGTCCGTTTTCTCTTCTCGTTATCCAGCCATGCGGAACTGGGTCAAATGAGCCAGCAGCAGCCAAAACCAAAACAGAGAGAGAGAGAGGGAATCTCCACACAGCTTTGAACGACCTTGGCCAGAGATGCGGCCAACTCAAGGCTGGTAGTGCACGCAGATGAGGAGATAGTACTCCATCCTCCCAAACGAAAAGGGAAAACAGATGCCAATTAAAAGAATGAAGAAGAAGATACCCTCATTCTTCTCAGCTAACAGCTACAAACTTATAAAGTGAAATGTAAATTGTTCAATTACATGGAATTGCAATGTTCAGGTCATGCATGCACAAACATTACCTACAAATGGTTAATCCAAAGGCCAACCCAGAATACGTTGCTCATATTAATGGGGCAATTAATTACACAATACATGATACATGTTCTGGCTTTTGCGGGGGACTTTTTCCTCAGAACGGGGTTGTTTTTCCTATCCGCACAACAATTTTCGGAATGCATGGGCCTGTTGGTGAAATACAAAGCTCTTGCTAGGGTCATGTAGAGTGATTTTTCTGTAAATAAAGAAGCTGGGTTTGGAAGCTAAACTGCAGGAACCATTAAGGTACCGTGATTTTAGTTTAGACAGGGATTATGTTAAGGGATAATTAAGCCTAATTAGTCTTTAGTACAGAAACAATACAGTTAATTAATTATATGCATAATTTCATAAATATCATACATTTAATAAATGCATGAATCAAATATTACTCAAGCCAGACCCAAAATGGCTCCAGCAACTAAGATGTAGAAGGGGCCCGTTTCAAAGAAGACCGGAACTGTGTACATTCCTTTGTAAATTGAACCAGCGTGATTACAGCTATTGTTAAGTTGAGGAGATGGCATTTCTAACTACGACATTATTTACGACTAGATCAGCGAAGCGTAGATTTTCCAGAAGGAATTCCAATTAGTTTGGAACGTCATCCTCGATCAAACACGATCCTAATTACAACAGTTAAATTATTGCACGAAGGTCTGCAGGTGACAGTTCACTTAGTCGGCGAGCTACTCAAGCACAGAATACCGAGAATCAGCTGATGCGCCTCGAACGCGACAATACAATGAATGCCAAGCGCAGCGGTACCTAATTTACTTTTCGGACCTGAACTGTCATGACACGCAATTTCTATTCAACACACTAATCAATCAAATAGATTGCTAAGCGATAACGCACTAGTATTTAAGCGGACTTCAGGAATGCGGCATTTATCATTCAACTTTTAAAGGTTTTCACGTTGCCACCATTCTCTGAGGCCTTCTATTCACGGATGTCTAAAAACCGTGCCGCGCGCCCGACTTACGACACCGGGAGACGGGAAGCCGGGTGCCCGAACGCCAGCTACGGCGGAGCTCACGGGAGATAATTATCATTCCATATCATTAACAACGATTGTTGTACTTGAATTATAGTAAGCCGAGTGCTTAATCTTTTAATACCAATCGTTATTAATTATCCTTTATTAGGATTTATTCCAAATGCAACCGTAGTAAGAATGCCAATCGCCAACTATTGATGATTGAATGTAACCAAACCGATCTCGAAATACAATCCTTATAAATCGATTATTGACCAGTGTGGTCCATATTTTGTACAACGGAGAGTCGATTAAAGGCCCAAAATATTATTGATCTGTTGCTTATCATTTCGCCTCCCCTTTCAAGTGCCACATTCATGTGTTATATTTAGATTAAATACAACTGATTCATCCTGACAACAATGGTTTAGTTTGGGACAACTGCTCACTAAAATAGATCATTCCAAACGTATGTAGGGAGGGGGGCAAAACCTTTTTCCTCCAACACATTCTGGGACGGCACTTCAAGAAGCATCTTCAAGTGTGACCCAATGTGATCCGAGACGAGAGCTTTGGACTGGATGACTTCATAGGGAGTTTGTACGTCAATTAGAGCAATTGCGTGGGCGGTCGTTTGCTCTGTTAGGGCATTATGGCAATGCGTATACTCACCCGTAAATTGTTCGGGTTTTACGAGATCACGTGACACTACATCATGGGAAGACACAGTATCTCTAAGGACAAAACACTTGGTTCCGTTAACGGCCCATTCGTGAATGTGTTTAGATAGCACCATTTTGGGAGGGGCAGTATTTACGAAATTACAATCAGCATCAGTGGCTGCTTTTTCAGCCGCGATGCGGTAGCGGCACTCGTTTTTCCGGTGGCCGGGGCGTTTGCAGTAAAAGCAATTGCCATCATACTGACGAGGGCGATCAAACTCACGATTGGAGTTGGCACTAGTGGCTGAGTCCCCACCAGAGACGTCAGTTTTAGCTTCGACAGATCCAACCGGCTTAGCTGTCGAGTTGTGGTTACGTCGGTTACCACGTTGTTGACCAGAAGGTTTAGAACCTTGGTTTGACTGGGCAGCTATGGGATGTGTTTTGGCTGCACGAGTGGCAGTTTCTGTAGCAATCTGCATGTTTCGAGTGGTATACTCGTCACACAGTTGGGCTGCTTCGGCCAACGTACCCGTCTTAATTTGATCGGGGATCCACTTTCTAAGGTGGTTGGGGCAAAATTTGTAGAGTTGCTCTAAGAGCATCAAATTAACATGTTTATCAAAATCCCTGTTAACTTTGGCTGAGTCTAGCCATCTGGAAAACAAAGTTTCCAACTCAAATGCGTAGTCGTGATACTGCATTTCTTGGTCTTTTTCGAGTGAACGAAACTGAGTCTGTAACGACTCTTTGGTCTGTACAAATCTGGCAAGTAATTTATTTTTAACTACTTTGTAGTCTAGCATTTCCGCGTCGGAAAGCTGGTCGCAAACTTTGACTAACACCTCTCTCATTAACGGGAGTAACGCGGTTGTCCATTGGTCGTTGGGAATCTTTTGATTAACCATTATTCTCTCAAAAATCTTTAAGAAACTATTAATTTCTGTTTTGGGTGTCCACTCATTCATTAGGCGAACAACATCAGCAACTTTACCCTGTTTTGCTACTGGATTTGGTTGTGCTGGGGGAGCGCCGTTAGCTCCATTTGGAGCAACGTTAACATTAACATTAGTAGCTTGTAGCCTTGCTAATTCAAGCTGTTTATCAAGTCTGGCTAATTCCATAGCATTGGCACGTTCGGCAATTTGTGCTTCTTTTTCTTTTAGTAAGGAGTCTCGGTCTCGAATTTGAGCCTCCTGATCCTTAAGGGCTAGTTCATGGGCATGTTTTTGTCACCTTCTGATACTTCTAAGGGCCTTAATTTAAGCTCCTCTGCTTTGAGAAAAAGCTCATTTTCTTTTACGGCTAGTTCTTTTTTTTGCTAAAATAGTAGCCTATCTCTTTTCTATAGCGCCAGCTAATGCATCAGAGAGTTCTGTCAAATCAAGTTTTCCAGATTTGCTGTGATTCAGCTCTAGATTCACTTACAGTAAATCCTAACTTTAAACAGGCCTTTTTGAGGTCTTTGTTTTGTAAATCATGAATGATTTCGTCTAGTTCATCCATTTCAGACATTTTTATTTTTAACTAAACGGGTTCAAAATAAAGCTTTTATATTTAAACCAAAATTAAATGCAGCCGCATATTAATTTGAACGTTAATTTTGGACAGAGCGAATTACTTAAAAAACATCTCTACCAAACCCAGCAAGTTTACACATAAAAATACACTTTCAAGGACCCCTAGCACTCAGGTATGTGAATAGCTAAAATACATAAATGCTCTTAACTACAATACTCGGCTTGGCGGTCTCTTAGCATATCCTATGCACGCTTACCCCTTTACACACAATCGCTGTGTTGTCAGTCAAGTCCTTCCTGTTCCACCTATTACATTGAAGCCTTGCACTGAACTGTAGTTGAACGTCCTTGGTTTAGGAGGATCTTGGGTTGGCAACTCAAGGTCCACTGCTAGTATGTGGTGGAGCTCTGGTTCCCTACTGGGCAGATCCTCCTCATGCAACCTGGGGGTACTGGGACGTCTCACGTTGGGCGGACATCACGGGATACGGAAGCGGCAACTGTTGCTTCCTGGCGCCGGCAGTTGTTGTGGCTGCTGGGCGTTTTGCACTGGTTTCGACGGCAGTGCGACTTCTGCTTCGTGATCGTAGATTACGGGATCACAGGCATCTAATTCGTGGCCTTTGTTACGTGACCACAGACATCTAATTGGACGTGGCTTGCATCCTTCTAGAAACTTGGCATGGTAGTATGGCAGGGGGGAAACGCTTGTTGGGGACAGCACCTGTTGATCCCACCGCTGCCACCAAGTTGTAGCAGCGGACACTACGACGGCTGAGGTGCTTGTAGTGCCCCCGACATCATTGGTTGACGAGTACTTCGTAGCATCAAGTTTTGTGGTTATTACGACTTTTTACGACAATAAACACAGCATGGGCTACAGTCCCAGCTTGGGGATGGAGCATCGGTGTCATATTATAGGCCTAACCTTAATGCTACCGGTAATTTCACTGCCACCAAAGGTGGATTAATTTAATTGCTTAAACAAAGTATAAAGCTAAAAGGGGCAACATGATAATTTACACTAGAAACAATTAATCACTAGGGAACGAACCTGAAGTTTAAAAACTCTTAGTTTTTATTTTAAAACATCAGAAAATGAATATAATAAACACTTTTACAATTTATGTTCACTAGTTTTGACTTTAACAAGTTTGAAAAGCACTGGGCTTGAATTTACACTTTTGGAAAATTCACATAAACAAGAACAACGAAGTTGATTCTTAAACACACTTAATTTAGATTAGAAAAATTATTTTTATGTTGGGTTCCAATCCTGGAATACCCAGCAAGCTGAACCGCGTCCGCTAAGTTGCAACTATATTTGACAACTGTAGTTTACAAGTCGTCCAACAGTTATTTTTCTCTGAATCCACGAGGATCAAACCGTCCCTTTGTTTACATTTAAAAACGAACAAAGAATGAACTTGAGAAAGAGATGCCTACTCTAACATTATGTTGGTAGGGACCAGGAATGTCGATTTGGCTTACCAATTATAAAGACTAAGCTAGAGGTTAATTTAAATTAGACTATGAATTTAGAATTAGGGGTCCTAAAGATAAACTTCTAAAGTTAAACTAGTTACTTACAACCACTACCATTTTGCCCGTCATGGCAACCACGGACGTGACATCTCCACTCCCGACCGGCGTGACCCTTCTAGCTTGAGAGATCTGTGAGCTGTGCTGAGGATTGAGGGTTGGGGGCTTTTTTATGCTAGAGCAGCGGATTCTCGCGACCAAAGCGCGGACGCCGAGGAGAGCTGCGGGGGTCTGATTGGTGGAGGGCCCGAAGAACAATGGGAAAGTCGGTAGAGCAAAGGATTTTGAGCAAAGGATTTTGAGCAAAGGATGCAGAGCTGTTTGAAGGAGTAGGGAATGGTTAAAAATAGGCCAAATTGAGTTTTTAACTCTTGAACTTTGGGAAAGGCCTTTACATTGGTATATTGATTATTGATCGAATATTTACATATGCACATCGTGAATTGGCTCTTGTTAAAGCTTAGTACTTTGGTTTGGGTAAAGCATAAATCCTTACTATTAGATTTAATAAGCTTTAACGTTAAACTGCAGTGTTACACACCACAACTACGTTGGGGGAGGGACTGAGTTTCTTTGTACAGACTGACTTTGGATTGGCTTTGTGAACAGATCTTTATAAGATTTTTGTTTTTAATAGAAGGACAAGCTATTGCACACATTCGGATGGTCACAGTCGGAGTTTTGGTAGAGATTTGAGACAAAAATATTTACATAAAAATTCATGTCCGGTGATTGCCGATGTCAAATTAGTTCGGACTAGTGGTAGCGTTCTGGGGGCAAAAGATTATTAATAAAGTATAAAAATGCATAAATAAACTAGCTTGATGAATGCTATAACGCATTAAGTTAAGTTGGATGTTTAACTTTAAAGTTAAAAGACAGTTAACGATCGTTGTGGATATATATTTCATAAAAGTTGCTGCAGTTCAACATAATAAAAAATATCACACTTGAAATGGTTGTCTGTATCCACATGTATGTGAGGTTAAGTACCAAAGGCAGCCCCTCCTAGGTCACAACTAAGCTAGTGTTTGTGGGCTTTTTGCCCTAAAATAAAAGCAATAAAATAGAAATACAAGATACAAGTTTTCAATAATGGGGGCCATGATGAAGGAGCGCTGCGGTAATTTTGGAGCAGTTTTCAAATGGCGATTGTGAGACTTAAGGATGGAATTTTGAAGTTTGGGCTTCCTGAAGAGTTAGCTATTTTCCCTGGCTATTAAATGGTTCCAAGATGGGCCATTCCGTCCATTATGAAGAATTTGGCTGAGGGTTAAAGACTGGGGTCTTTTTGCGTTTGGAATAGCTCAAGAAAAAAAAAATGTTCCACGAGTTTTTTATCTTTGGAGGTCATGAACGTCTCAATCGTTTTTTCGGCAGGCCGACATTACAAAGTATAAGCAACAATCGTATGGAAACAGAATGCATAAAAACACCATCTTACCTTTGGTTGTGATTTTTGACACAAACGGAAAATGGTACAGCAGACAGAGTCTAAGCTCCGTAAAAATATCTTTGTAAATCATCATTTAAATTCAATCCAGCAGCATAAAGATATAAGTAATGTTTTCTTTATTTTAAACAACCACTTTACCGTAATGGAGACTTCAAATCTTCTTTACATTATAAACCAAAGTCTCATAGCAGAAATGAAGCAACCGCAACGACGATCCCCCGGTAGGGGAACAATGAAAATGTGCGAGTGTATCAATTCTTTGGCATGAAGTTGAAACTGGGACGTTGTTGCCCTGAAAAGAAGTTGAAATTGGCACATTGTTGCCTCGACTAACAATTTGCTCTGCGCGGTCATCGCAAAGGCATGTTCTGCGCATCGCAAAGGCTACTGGGAGTGGGGAGGGGCCTGAACGGGGAAGACCCGTTTGTGGGCCAGTGCTTATGTTACAGCCACTATTTGATTGACGGAAAAGGGGAGTGTTACACAAAGAAAAATTTACTATTGCAGTGAACGATCAGCCAGCACCGAGCAAATACTGGGACACAACCAGGTCAAACAATTCCTCGGGCGAAGCCGGGTACGATGGTAGTTAAGTATAATTCACAGATTAAAGAACTCTCCCTCTCACAGATACGACACTCGTACTTCAGCCAGCGCTTCAAAAATGGGGCCTCGTTTCAACAATGCGTCGGTGCGATGACTCATGTTCTCGCACTATATTCGCCAGATGTCACAAGCAGATGGCGAAACTGAAACGCAAAAACGATCTATACCTACATCCGCTACGGTAGCGTTATGAAAACTATAGCGCATGTACAAAAGCCGGGAGGTGCCTTCTCACTTCGGACTTCCGACTTCCCACTTCCGACTTCCGTTTTCCGAGTTCCGACTTCCGGTGACGAACTTCCGCTACTAAGAAACGCGGTTGAAACGCATGGTTTTAGGCTTACCTACTTCAGAGGCACGATGACGGAGCAAGATTCTCGTGTAATGTTTTTATTTTAAAGACAGAATTTCTGATTTCATTGTTTATTTTTTGACCAATTAGTGATTAACAATTTATTTTTAATGACAGCTTGGAGATAAACTTCAAGAACTGTTTGGGTTAAGAGGTGAAGCCTTTTTCCTCGCCTGCAAACAAGAAAACGTAAGTTGTAATTTTGTGAGTAGGCTATAGGATGTTTTGGTAGTGTTTATGTTGAAAGGACTTGACATTTGCTTGGATTAATAACACACTAGAGATTGGAAAATTAATGAGGTCATTTCGTTTTTGATTCATTCAGTTCATCTCGTGAACACAAAATGGTTTTGATTATTGCGTTCCTCTATCAAGGCCAACTGAGACACAGTGGCGCAATGAACGTAGTTGCTATCGCAGTTGGCCTTGGCCACAGATTCGGTTGAAATGAAAACCGCCACTAGCTTTAACTTGCATAATTCGCGGCCTGAAAGTTACCTCTAACCAACCGCCGACTGAGGAAGGGCCATTAGCCTTTTACAAACGTATGGTGCAAACGCCAACCTACGAATTTTATTCTTGCAACCAAAAAGAATAAGAAATAAAAGTCCGATGACATTCGTTCCTGCATAAAACTTATCCACCAATAGAAATAACATCAGTGTTTCGTGCAAAGTGTACATTTTTTTGGACGAATTAGTTTTTTAATACGATTTACAGAAAACCTGTGGTTTGAAGAAAAAAATGTTCAAGTTGCAAAAAGAATAGCATAACTGTGAGCACTGGGGCGTCAGATTTGATAGCCGTCTTGGTCCGGCTGTACATCTCTGGTTTCTTACAGACCTGGGTTCGATCCTGGTGAAGGGAAGTGTATATGTACGATTTTTTCTCCGGTTTCTTCCTGCCCGTTGTAGGAGGGTTTCCTCCCTCCGGGTACACCGGTTTCCTCCCTCCTGCAGCAAAAAATAACTGATAACGATGGTACCTTACATGGTGCCGCTTGGGCCTTCAAAAATCTCTAAACTTGTTGGTCGACACCTTCTTTCTATTCTGTATTGGCAAATATTACAACCCAGCAACTTAACATAAAAAACTTGTTCTCAAAATACTATTCAGCAAGAAAGTGTAGAAAAAAATTTAGCAAAAATTGGTGTGTTACATACCACTTTGTCATACTCCCCCCTTCCCCAATGTAACACATGGTAACACATTTTCAAAACTCTTCCCCCTCCCCCCGGTAGTTCAGCATCACTTTCTATTTTTCTCCCCTTTACGTTTAAAAGAAAGGTTTTATTCATGGCCAATTTCTTACGCACCGTTTAAATCATCCCTTTTTTTAGATTAATGACGTCGCTATTCTAAAAAAACTTGAAGATAAAGACTTAAAAGATATGGGATTTAAGATTGGAGATATATATAAACTGAGGATTTGCGAGACAAAGGATGAAGAAAAAGACGAGGAGAACAGAAAAGGTATCGTTCTCTTCTATAATATTACAGGGTTTTACCGTTGTTAGTGAAAGAACGCAGGGCCTACATACCCAATTCGGTTGCGCTACCACTTTAAACCCTCTGCTAGGGTTTGTCGGGCCTGTGAGCCTTCATTATTACCAGTTGCGTCTTCACCAATTCGACGTTATATGATTTTGATACGTCACGAGTCATTCCTAGCATTTTAACAGGGAGTTGAAATAAGGAAAAAAAAAATTTTTTTTTTGCCATAATGTTAAAAATGAACCTAAACGCAAATAATAATCACCGGTTACTTCTGGCATACTGGCCATACGGGAAAACGAGAGGATTCCTGTAGGGCCTACCTCTGGTAATCAGTTGGGGGCCCATTGAAATTATAAGTATGTTAACCACTAACACTCACTTGCTCTGATTTACCAGTATTTTAGTTTGTGTTTGAGCGCTGAATAGCACTGTCAAGCTCATCAACATTATTTCTTGTTGTCGCTTTTTTTTACGCCACTGTCCGAGTCTCTTCTACCTCAAAACAACTATTAAGTTTGCTAAATTCGGTGATGCGGTAAATTTATAAAATTGTCGGTTGCGTCAACGTGGTGTGCATGTGTATCTCACACCTCTAAAGCCCTAACCAGACTGGCTGCTCGCGGCTGTGCACCAACTCTAGATGGGGTGCCAAAGAAGTCAAAATCGGTCTTTAACGCAACACCAACCCCACGATTGCAATAATTTTGACCTTGTAGGTACGTGGTAACGCATAGCTTCGCACGAAATTGTCTTCTTCCTGGAGAGGCCTTAAGGCAAAGTGGCCGTGAGGTGTAGCAGAAAGCAGGTTCCACACGGAATAAGAAAATATATATACAGATGAATAATTGTGCAAAATGTGGTTTGAAAATTTATAGTTACGGTTTGGAAAACGGTGCCGTGTACAATTGCTTTATTTGTACCAGCTTGAAACACCGGTAGCCAGTGATACAGTGGCGATAAAATGACATTATTATGAAAATAATTTCACTAATACCACTAATATCACTAATACCCGTCTTCTTCTTCAGAAGCAAAACAAAAAACACCTTGAAAAACAACGGATGTTACATGTAGTCAAGCGAAGCAGACGACACAGAAAATTTAAACTTCCCCACCACGTCCGCGCGTCGCAACCACTGAGCTGTAGGAATCGTTCTGGACTGACTCGAAGTGAGGAAGCTCCCAGCCCTCATCCTATCTAACAATCAGTTTGGGCAAAATGGTGGTTGGGACAATTTCCAGGTGGGTGCCGAGGGGCGGGGGATGGGTAGGGACAATAATCGTGGAGCTAGGAGAAGAGAACTGAAGGTGCTTCTTCAGGATGCGCGCTTGGTGCTTCCTCACTTCCAGCCAGTCCAGAACGAATCCTAGAGATCAGTGGTTTCGATGCCCGTGGTGAAAGTTTGAATTTTCTGTGTCGTCTGCTTCGCTTGACAACATGTAACTTCTGTTATTTTTCAAGGTGTTTTTTGTTTTGCTTCTGAAGAAGAAGACATGTGTACTTCGAAAATTTAAGTAGACAGATTTTGGTGAACTTTTCGCTTTTCAGACTGATGGTGTTAGTGTAATTATTTTCATCAATTTGTACCAGCTTTCGGATTGCGAAAACCTGAAAAATGGTCTGCCTCTCCCCATCCATCACCATGAAGACTGATTTCCATTAAATGTCGCAAGAAAGGGGCCTACGGTAACCATTTCCGGGGCCTAAATGACCCTGGTTGAAATGTTTTTTTTCACGTGTTGACTGACATTTAAAAGCGTAGGGCGTCAGAGCATGAACTGTCGAGGGGATCCTGCCCAGTCCAACCGTCGTCCAGCTACCATAGAAAATTGTCAACCAGGATTCAGTCGAAGTCATGAGGCATGTTTTCTGATTAAAGCTGCAGGCGGCTATTAAAATAATGAGGTTCTAAGCATTATTGGCACACTAGATTGGCGCAACCATAGGTAACGTTCTATAAACGGGTGCTAAGTCGGGAGAAAGTTTTGGGA
>JAHWFP010126656.1:0-32858 GCA_023313725.1 Lithobius niger
TGATAGATCAGTCAAGTTGAAGAGATTAATTGTGATTGAGTGAGCAATTTCAGGTTCATAACATTAACCTCGAGAGGAGCAACTGAAGGGGGATGCGCTGCTTGAGTGAGTGAAATGAACGAAAATCTGAGTTTGTTAGCCAGTGTGCTAAAAAATGGGTTTGAACAAACTTAAGAATGTGAAGCATGGACATACAATAAACCAAACTGTATCAATTTGACTGATGTAACGGCTAATTGAAAATATGAAAATCATGAATGAGAAAATTTATAAACATAAGATTCCACCAGAAAAAAAGGTGGAGATTATAGGACGACCGCGGGACCTTTTGTACATTCACAGTTCTATGTAGGTTGTGGTATCCACCCAATACCAAAACTGGTAAGAGAAGCCACCAAGTTTCGAAAAATACCAAATTAATGTTACCGAATAATACTTTTGACATTAAATGAAAACTTGAAGATTGCTACTGTGAGTTTTCATTTAACGCTCAAACTATTAGTCGGTGCAATTAACCTGGCTAATAGGATTAACCTTGGCAGCTTTTTTCCTGGTTGAATGATATCACTACTTTAAAGGCTGACCGTTTTTGGAAACTTGGTGACTTCTTTTTTTCCAGTTTTGGTTTTGGGTGGTTAGAATTAACGCAGACCAAAACCGATTTCTAAAACCTAGTTTTTAACAATTGGTGTGTAACAATATTGGTTTCCAACAATTTCTGATTGATTTCCCTTAATTTCCGCCTCTAAAATATCTGATTTTCGATTTGAAAAAAAGGAACCCTCTCCCGGTACTTGGTCAACGTACGCAATATTATCAAATTCGTATAACTTGTTTTAGCATGATGCTGTGACAAAGAAACCCCAATGAGCCACTACATAAGGGGGCGTTTATGTAACGACTCGCCTTTGCATTCTCGCAGCTAAAATTAAATCTCGATGGCAAAGCTGTCACTGCCATGGTAACAACGCTTGTTGGATTAGCTAAATCAGACATCGTTTGAGTAAATACTTACAGTCTTATAATCTGTGACAATACGATGACGAATTCCCCCTGACGAAATAATTTCCAGGCCGGTTCTAAACTCATATTATTGAATGTTTTCGTTCCGAGCCAACAGACTTCAAACAGCCGCTAAGTTGAAATTTCAGAGGATTTTGTGGGAGGAATTTCTACAGTACCTTTGAGTTCTTCCCTGTTTCCTCCCTCCCTGAGCGTGGTCGTGTGGACCCCGTGGGTGTCTACTTATTTTATTGCAGTTGTGTAACTTAACAGTGTTTAGCTAGTGTGTTGCTGAGGATGAACTTGTAACAATTGCGCTTGTGACAATGTAAGAAGGAGACGCCCTCTCTTGTGTTGGGCGGGCGACGTATTGTCTACTCTGTGATACGATTGTTTCCTTTTACTGTTTTACTGTTGAGAGATGGCGAGCCCCTAATATTGCGTCTACGATTTACTCTTCTTTGGTATTGAGGGAGAAGAGACGTGTTTCCGTTGAACCGCCATTTTGATAGGTCTAACCGAATTCCAGCGAAAATGGGATGGTGAAAATCACAGTAGTCTTGAGCTTCTATGCAACTGAAAATTCCCTTAAGAGGAAGGACTTTCGCCTAGCCAAGTATGTTTTCTCAAGCGCTAAATGAACCAGCTTTTAAGTGACTGTACTACGGTCGTCTTTGACTATGACAGAGACGGTTTTTTTTTTTTTTTACCAAGGAGCAGTGATGCAGTATAGGTGGGGCAGTCGCATACATCTGTAATAACAGTCCACCCCATGCGACCACTGGAAATTAACTTGCTGTGTCCTTTATACATCTTTCCGGAGTTCTTCTTGAGACTAACCGCTCATGGCTTCAACGATCCATTCGGACTCTAGTTAAAGAGGGGTTACTGCGCCTATGTGGCACACACAATTAATTATATCTATTTCGTTGTTTCTGCATGAGGCCGTGGAATCGATACACACGCTCTGCAAGCCACTCGTACACCAGCGCAGCGCGTACTACCATAGATTTCTAGCTTCTAGCTGCAAGAATGTAAGGGTGAGTCGTTGCGTAATGGCGCCCTAAGACAGCTGGACTTCTTCCTTCGCAACGCTCCAATGAGTCCCATTCATTAAACATTTTACGTGTTTTGAGAATAAAGCATTTAAGAAACATGAAAGGGAACGAACATTTGCTTCATCTCTTGTTACGTTGAGACCTCCCTTTTTGTGTTTAAAAAAGTAGGCTAATTCTGGAATAAAGCCAAGTTTTAACAGTAGAGCCGCCTTGTCTATACAAAATAACACAAACTCAGTGAAGCAAACTGCAATAAAAACAAGTCAGCAGTTATCAGATTTGTATCTGTGTGCACACACAGTTCAGACTATTTTAGATAAACTACTTCACACAGGAGCTCAAAAAAGGGTACTAGTACCTGCTCACCCAGATCGACGTGTACAGCAACTTTTCGTAAGCGGAGCCAATTAAATCGTAGTCGGCCGATGATGTTACTTATGCTTTTCAGAGAATGCTGGTTTCGACTAAGCCTCAGCTATTGCAATCTAATTAAGGTGTGGAAGTTTTTAACACGACCTTCCCTTCCCTGACGAAAAAAGTGGGCAGCAACCACTACCACACTAGGCGAGACCTAAACCTAGGCAAGCGTGGTGGAACATTTCAATAGAACGCTGAAGACTTTATTGTGGCTCGAGTTCACCCGTGGGGGTAGTTACAATTCAATAGATTTGCTTCCACTAGAAAAGTACGACAGTTCCGTACATAGAACCGTTACGGCAACACGTAAAAACGAAATTGATGGTAAAGTGAAGCTCTTAAAACCGCTCCTTTGCAAAAACAATTACAACCAAGTAAATTCAAAGTTGGCGACAAAGTCTGCATATCACACATCAAGGGGGGTGTTCTACAAGGGTTACCTTCAAAACTGTATTAACGAAATTTACGCTATAGATAAAGTAAGGAAGACAGACTTGGTCATGTACACCCAGAAATATTATGATGGGTAAAGCATACAGGGAGTTTTTACGAGTGGGGGTTGAACCGAGTAAATTCAAAGTTGCAAGAAAGCCTGCATATCACACATCAAGGGAGTGTTCGACAAGGGTTACCTGCAAAACTAGATTAACGAAATGTACACTTTAGATAAAGCAATAAGGACAGATGTGGTCACGTATACCCTGAAAGATTATGCTGGAGAAAGCATAAAGGGAGTTTTTACAAGTTGGGGTTGCAAAAGATGGGTGTACCGGACCTATTTTGGTTGGAAAAGTAATAGAGACCAATAAGGTATGGGAAAGACCAGTTACTTGGTCAAGTGGCGGGGATAAGACGATGTAATTAATGGTTGGGTGGATAATCTTGATGAGTTGGGTTGATGTGGTAGTGTTGTAAAGAGAGTGTACTTTTTTCCTATACATAAAGAGTTCACATCTAATTTGTTCGAAGTGATGGAGAAGCTCATTACCCTATGATATGGGGTTAAACCAGTAGCATATTAAAAATTTAAACTTCGCTACAGCCTCCTGAGAGATTAAGCTAAAGGGGGAGTAGTTTCCAAAGTGTTTTGCTCTAGGACTAAGCAAAATGTTTGTAGTCCCCCCCCCAAAAAAAACACTACGAATTGTGTAAAATGATGCGGACCGGAACTTGTGGTTCGCATGTTACGGACGGTCATTTACAAAATGAACTTGTTGGCAGCCACCTGGTAAAAAGTGCGGACCTTGCATAGGGTACAGCCAGGGAAAGCCAAATCCCGAGCCATTTTGCTCTAAAATCAAAGACAGGCCAACTTCAGCGCTAATTTCTGCTCCAGCCTAGATTGTATCCGTATGCGGAGGTAGATTTTGGCTTTGCGGCAGTGCTCTGTGCATTCCGTAATTCGTCTTACAAAGCGTGCTTTTCTACGGAGCATGTGGAACTTTCAGTTCTTTACTCACTGCTCCGCCCCACCTCCACCCCCCCCGAAAAAAAATAACACTATGAACTGTGTAAAATTATGTGCTACTGTTTACTAAAATGTAAATTATAAAGAGCCAACCTGGCCAATAATTCGTTTAACGTACAACTAAACAAAACAATTAGTTCCCCCCAGACAAAAAATAAGTAAACGAGAACAGTTTCGTAACAAAAATTCTTGGGTTTTAATGTGCCCCCGTTAGCCTTATTGGCATTGGTGTCTCTTTCCCCCACCCCTCCCCCACTCCTTACTGCTGTCTAGCTACTGCCCTGGTTGTAGGTCATCAGTCTTATACACTTGGCTGCAGTACTTTCCAAAAATATGATTGAATTTTATATCAAATTATCCGGGTTGCCACACGACGGCTTCAGAAAAAATCTGAAGCAACAATTCTTGCAAAAGGCAGAATATATTTGAATCTTTACAATAACAAAAAAACTAGATAAAATGGTTAAGGGAGGAAAAAAAACAACTCTTTGTGCCTCCTTTATGATTTTCTTACTTTTTTCCCTTTCTTTGGTGTTTTCATTTGTTAAGTTTAACTTTTCCCTCAACCCCCAAGAAAAAGTTCTGCGGAATTTTTGGCTTTTCAAAAATCTCCTTGTGGCGAATCATTTGTTACAGCGCATAAAGCTGTTAATCAACTGCAAATAAATTTGCAGAGGATTCTTTTTGCAGCTGTAATAAGAAATAACTAATTTGTTCAAGTAAACATAACTGGAAATGCATGTTTCGAGTTCGTTAAACTTGTAAAATGCTTTTGCTAGCCATGAAAAAATAATTTGGGGGGGGGGGCCTTGAAAAACGCCATTTGATTGTACAAAAGCAAATTCCGGAATGAATGTTCATAGCAGCTCTTCAAAAACGATGTCATCCCATTCAAAGAACATGGAATTCCACAATTGTTTTTTGTAAACCAAATCCAAGATGGTGAATGAAATGCTGCATTGTCCGGCAAGTGAAATTAGGGATGGTTGAGGCTGCATTGATTACATCGCATAACTGTTTGACAATTGGGGATCGTTGGCCGAGAGAACGTGTTCACTTTCTTAAGAAGTAACGTAAAGTTAATTCGTCATAGATTTACATTTTGTTTGCTCGCAGTACCAATAGCGTTTGGCGTAGCCTTCCAAGGAGTTAAAAATTTCTCTCACGACCTTTCTTCTTTGCACGATAGATGCTAATTTGCTGTAATGCCGATAAATTCGGTAGTCATACCTGCGATGTCGTTCACAGTCACGTCATGGTGCTTCCTACATAAGGTGCTATAACCATTCATTACTGTTTGCTGCTGTAGGAACGGTTTTTAGGAAGGGTTTATCATTATGGTGTTGCATGTAGCAGTGCTTAGGTGAGCCAGCAGCGTCGGCCTGCTGCCGCCATGTTGCATTAGGTGAGTGTCGTAATGCCACTGTGCAACTAATCTGCCCAAGAACTATTTCGTAAACGCTGTCGGAGGCACATCGCACAGGCGAGACTGACTCTCAAGTTGGATTGTCTGAAAATTTATGACCAATGGTTAGCAAGTTATGGTTAGTTAAGTCGAAACAAGAGTCCAACTTCTAAAAAATGATAGTACCCAAATTATGGGAGGGTCATCTGTTAGGTCGGACCTTGGGTCAGGTTATCCAAAGGGTGGCCGAATTTCGAAACTTTTTGCTCTAGGAACAACGGTTTAGAAGTTACAGCCGTTTAACAGCGGACTTCAATACGGCACACCCCAAGACGACAGACCTCAATTTGGCAGGCCCAAAAATTTTGGACCGAATGTGGCTGTAAGACCTTCCAGATTGATGCTTTTTCCCAAGGTGGCGGCACTTCAGGTTTTTGTGCAGGCCACCATTTTGCCTGATTCTCCTTGTGCGAAGATAGCACTATGATCAAGGACCACGGTAGTGGTGCTTATGTAAGCCTTAGCATGAATTTCCATGTTAACCGTCAAACTTTGAACTCCTATAGTTTCGCCCAGAATCGACATAGACCAACGAAATTCGGTATTTGGGGTCGTGTCGTAACTATTTCACTGCTTTACAAATTTTAATGATAACAATTAAACCGTTCGGCCTCCAGAGTATGGCCATTTCTTGTTGTTGTTGTTCTTCTTAGTGTTGTTGGGACTCTTTGCCCTCACCTGAAGACCGTACCACTGAACCGATTTTCAAGTTCTATAGGTTAAAACGTAGGTATGGGCACGGCTTAGGGCCTTTCGCATGCTATTTTAATGGAACTACAATATTCTTCACACGGAAAGCCAAATTGGCTAGAACTTTTGCCCTCACCTACAGATCGAACCAATGAACCGATTTACAATTTGTATACCTTAAAATGTAGGTATTAACACCGACCAGGGCCTGTTGAACACGATTTTGATGAAACTGCAGCATTCTCGTCGGCAGAGCAATTATTATTGTAGAACACTGGGCAGAAATCATTTAAGTTGTTGTTGGGACTCTTTGCCATCACCTGGAGATCAAACCACGGAACCGATTTTGAAGTTCTATAGCTTAAATCGTAGGTATGGACAAGGCCTAAGACCTTTCCCAGGCTAATTTAATGTAACTGTAATATTCTTGACACTGAAAGCCAAATGGGCTAGAACTTTTGCTCTCACCTGGACATCAAACCGATGAACCGATTTTGAATCTGTACAGCTTGAAATGTAGGTATTAACACCGACCAGGTTCTTTTATACACGATTTTGATGTGACTGCAGTATTCTCGTCGGCAGAGCAATTATTATTGTAGAGGACTGGGCAGAAATCATTAAGTGCATTAAAGAAATTTTGCAAATCAAGCTGAAAACTTGAAATTTGGTGCACAAGTCATCATTAGCAGCATAAATCGAATCAACCACGGAACCCCCTGCAATACCCCTATAGGGGCCCTAGCACCTCCCCGTGCCCCCTCACTGAGGTTCACTGAGGTTTGACCCACAAATTTTTGTAAATCGAACTAAAACCATGAAATTTGGTACACAAGTCATTGTTAGAAACAGAAATCCAGCGAGCCATGGAACCCCCATGAAACACCCCCAAAGACCCCCCAACACCCTAATTTATTGTACCCACCTCATTGAGGTTTGACCAACAAATTCTTAAAGATCGAGCTAAAAGCATGAAACTTGACAAGCAAGTCATTCTTAGCATTACAAATCAAACCAACCATGGAACCCCACGATATATCACATAGCGCTCCCCGGTTCCCCCTCTTATGATTGGCCAATAAATTATTGCAGATCGGGCTAACCCCTTGAATTATGGCACAGAAGTCATTCTTAGCAGTTCACATCGAACCAGCCATGGAACCCCCAAGAAATATCCCCAAGGGTTCCCCCTCCCCGAGGCTCTACCCCATATTCCATGCAGCTTCACGAAGAAATTATTGCAGATCGAGCTAAAATCATGAAATTTGGTACACAAGTCAATCACAGTAGACAAATTAAACTAGCTGAACCCCCTCGAGATAGTCTACAAGGCACCACAACGGTCCCGCCCGTTCCTCCTCCTTGAAGCCTAACCATCAAATTCTTTCAAATAGTGTTAAAAGAATGACGCTGATGACTTACATGTCTTTTTATACTATCTGTTCCTTTAGGGCTTTACAAATTTTAAGGCTTACATCCGTATTTTATACACTCAAGCGTTTTAAATACTAATACTATTATCGTGCCATAGGCCTTTTTCATACGTATGTTTTAGGCTGTAAAACTTGACCATTGGTTCAACAGTTCGATCTTCAGGTGTAGTACAGCAGTTACGGGCCAGAATCATGACCATCGAGTTAAAAGCCATGACATTTGGTACACAAGTATGTTCTTAACTAATAAATCGAGCTAGCCATGGAATCTCTCGAGATACCCCAAGGCCATTTCCTGTCCCCCTACCACACTCACCTGTATGAGGTTATTGACCAACAAATTCTTGCTGATCATGCTAAAACGTGAATTGGCACACAAGTCATTCTTAGCAGTACAAATCGAACTAGAATTTGTTGATCATCAACCTAATAGAGAGGACACCGGAAAGCACTGGGTGTGGATGTATATCATGAGGTTCCATATGTCGTTCGATTTATTATACTGTTACAATGCATGTTTTTAATACGTTCAGCAAAAATTTGTTGGTCATTGTTGCATCATGTGGAGCACAGGAGGGAGATGCTGGGGGAGCTTTGGTGGTATTCCATGGTGATCCAAGGCTGGTTCAATTTCTACTGCTAGGAATGATTTGTGTACTAAAATGCGTGCTTTCAGTATGATCAACACGAATTTTTCAGGTATCAACCTAATAGATCGGAAATAGGGGGAAGCACTGAGGGGCCTTGGAGGATTTTGCAAAAGTTCCATAGCTAGTTTAATTTCTACTGCTAATAATGACTTGTGTACCAAATTTCATTCTTTTAGCTTTATCTACAAAAATTTGTTGGTCAGGCTTCAAAGAGGAGGCACGGGGCAACCGTTGTGGTGCCTTGTAGATTATCTCGAGGGGGTTCCACAGCTAGTTTAATTTGTCTACTATGAATGACTTGTGTACCAAATTTTATGATTTTAGCTCAATCTGCAATAATTTCTTGGTGAAGAAGCATGGAAGAGGGGGGAGAGCCTCGGGGAGGGGGGACCCTTGGGTATATTTCTTGGGGTTTCCATGGCTGGTTCGATGTGAACTGCTAAGAATGACTTCTGTGCCATAATTCAAGGGGTTACCCTGATCTGCAATAATTTGTTGGTCAAGCATCAGAGGGGGGAACAGGGGAGTGCTATGATGCCTTTTGTGATTTTTCAAGGGGTTCCATGGTTGGTTTGATTTCTAATGCTAAGGATTACTTACTTGCCAAGTTTCATACTTTTAGCTCGATTTGCCAGAATTTATTGGTCAAACCTTTATGAGGGGGGATAAGGAAGGTGCTGGGGGCTATTTGGGGGTATTTCATGGGGGTTCCATGAATCTATTTCTAACAATGACTTGTGTACGATTGATTTTCCCTTCAACAAAGAGCGTTTATTACTTGTGGTGACTAGATCAGGGTCTACGGTATCGGTCACACTTCGCCACTTGAAACTAGGGCATCCAATCCCAAGACATATTTGTAATCCCGGGATTTCGAGATTATTTTCTCTCAATCCCGGGACCCCGGGATTAATCCCGAAATTTCGGTATTTATTCTTATTTTTTTCAGTAGCAAAAAAAATACATGAAAGGGCGGTTGCATTCGACAACTTCATTGTTTAAATTACTCACAAAGTGAAAACTTACGTGAGCACAGCTACTTGGTAGCATGTAGCATGTTTATTTGAAATGATCTGCTATTTTTCAAAGTTTAAATCAATGACAGTATTTTTAAGTTGTTATTTTTAATCTCGTTGTGATACATTTTGCACTCTGTAGACTGTGTTACAATATTTTGAAAATCGAGTCATTGGTTCTATTTCTAGGCGGGGCAAAATTTCTCCAACAAGATGGTAACAACAAGAATATTGTAGTCACATTCAAATAGCGTTCAGAAAGCCCTGGGCCTTGTGCAAACCTACGTTTTTAGCTGTAAATCTTTAAAAACGGTTCATTAGTTTGCTATCAAGGCGAAAGCAAAATTTCCCCAACAAGAATAACAACATCAACAATACTGTAGTCCCATTAAAATGTAGTCATATTGAAAGAGTGAGTAAAAAGACCATGGTCCTTATTAATATCTACATTTTAAGTTATAAATAATGGAAATTAGTTCAGTGGTTCGGTCCTTAGTTAAGAGCAAATTTTCCCCAACAAGAAGATGAACATCAACAAGAATATTGTCACATTAAAATAGTCTTTGAAAAGCTCTAAGACTTGTTCATTGTTCACCAAACTTGAAAATCGATCCATAGGTTCGATCTGCAGGTAAGGGCAAAGTGTCCCAACAACAAGAAAGGGTTTAAAGGGTTCAAAGGGTTTAACGAGCGTTAACCTCTCCTGGTCATCTGCCCGAAGCCCTAAGGCCCTATGACTGCAACAGCCAGATTCCCAGGCGGTCAACCACCCAAGTATCAATCTAGCCAAAAGACAACAAGAATAACAATAAAAACAACAATAAGAAATGGCCTGCTCTTAACGGTTCTATTGTTGTCTTTAAAATTTTTAATCTCGTGAAAAAGGTTTGACGCCACTCCAACAACCGTATTTCATTGGTGTGTGTCAATTCCGGAGGCAACTACAGGGTTTCAAAGTTTGACGTTTATCAAGGAAGCTCATATTGAGCCAACGAGACAAATAAACAACATAGAGTTTGGGTATTTTTTTTTGTGTGTGCAATTGAAATTGCGTGTTAACTTTTATTTCTCTTTCTCACACCCGAGTAAGCAAAAGACGAATATTTATCCATTTTATTTGATGGTGTTGCAAGGACACTGAAGAATTTTTTCAATTCCAACATAGGTCTAGTATTTAGATGTTGTTACTAGTAGTTAGACTGGAGTCTACAGACGAGAGGAAGGTAACATTAAATTCATGAAAAAAATTGATTACTTTATAATTTCCTTTACGAATTTAGCCTATTTTCAATCCCATAAATCCCGGGATTTAGGTAGCGAACATCCCGGGTTTTTCGGGACTAAAAAATGACCGTGATCCCGGGATCCCGGGATTCGAGATCCCGGGATTGGATGCCCTACTTGAAACAATATATTTTAAATACATTTTCCTTTATTTAACAAAAAATTTCTTTTATTAAATAGATAATGAAACTCGTCAACTACGACGACAATGACCTGGAAATCGCCGCGAAGATCAAAAAACCCGGGAGCTAGCTTAGATTCCCCTGTTCTTTGAGAATCATCGTTTGCGGTCTGGCAGGGTGCGGGACAACAAATCTGGCTCTCAGTTTCCTCTGCAATGAGGGTTGGCTAGATTATGGCAGACTCTGCATGTTCTCTAAATCACTGTTTAAAATTAATACGAGCGGCTTAGGTGAGCCGTCGAAGAGACCTGTCTTGGATAAGGTCTACTCGGTCTACTTATTCTACTCAAATAACGCAGACGTTCCAAAACCGAGAAGCTTCTAGACTCCGGTTAGAAAAAGTAGGTATGGACAAGGCCTAAGGCCTTTCCCAGGCTATTTTAATGTAACTACAATTCTACTATCATGAGCAGTTAAAGGAGTTAATTATTTGTTGTACCAAGATGTAACAGTGTTGTTTTATTGTTAGTCGTGTTAGAATGGCGGAGACAGCCATTGAACTAGGCTCCTTTGATAAAGCCAATAAAAAGCCAATAAAGCCATATCTGTGTTGCTATTTATTGAAAAGAAGTTGTTTGTTAGAGTGGCTTGCATGATGAAAAAGGTTGATTTGTAATTTAGGAATGCCAGGGTATAAAAATTGCTGAGTGAATGCAACAATAAGTGTGGCAATAACTATAGATTCTTCAAAATTACAAGGAGAATGTAAGTGGTGATTAGTAAAAGAATTTTTTATTAGGACACAGAAGTTGCCAGGATACGGTTGTTTTGCCAGGGAGTTTATAACCCAGTTACGCTTCAGAAATGATATTACTTTTATAACGGACTACTGAAAGTGTACAATGGGAACTAAGCGAATAATAATAGGAATTTATGATGCGCAGTAATAAAGAACAGAAAGTAATCAGTGATTTTAATATTTTGTTGAAGAGTTATTCATGGTTAAAATAAACGGACTTGATATATCTTTTTGTTTTGTATAACAACTTTTTAAGTGTGGCTAAAAAGAGAGAAACACGTCCCATTTTTAATTGTATTCTCTAAAGTTATGGCTTATTCATGTATGCTTTTCTGAAAAACACAAAACATTGTAAGCAGCTCGTCTTTCCGAATGAAAGACGATATGTTTGAAGCGTTAACACATGGCTAGTTCATACATCAAAGTTTAGCTCTGGCTGGTGCTTGAGCTGCTATGCATTACAGGGCTACTCCTTTAATAAATTATTGGATCTGTCACTGGACTACTTTTATATTTTACTTAGTAGCTAGTGACTCCAAGAAATGTTTCGGTAGGCCTGAAGGGATGCCTTTATTTTCGAATACTTGTGTAAGAGGTAAACAAACCAAACAGCAAAAATCATACACTAGAGATGACGTAAAAGTGTTAGCCACCTTTACACGTTTGCATTTTGGTGGAGTGCCATGACCAGATTCGAGCTAGCAGCCCAATCTGTTTCCAGATCCCCATAGAGCCTATACTGATATGCCAATTCCTCCAGTGGTGGTGAAAGACACCATTCTACGGTATTTCTAGTGTTTGATTTTGAAACCCCTAATTTTACTCTTATACATTATAGTTTTTATCTGGAGCGTTGTTTTACCACAGATATATAGGTTATTGAACTAACCGACGAAGAAACTTAGTGTATAAACATTAACAACAAGTGAGGGGCAATAATGAAGAAAAAACTTCAAGTTCCATCATAGTCTGGAAAATGAACCTGTGTCTGCAGATTGGGCCCCTAATTCATTGGACCACTATACAAACTCGATACTATCACGATCGTTGCTAGTTTTCCATATATGTTAATTGTTAAAATCAGTATATAACATACTGACAACGTGGCCAACCCAGTATTTGCCACAACTTCAGACAGCCAATGATAGACAAACATACACTAAACAAAAAGAAAATTACACAAACGTAATTAGCACTTGAATTTTATCATCATCATTATTGGTCACTTGGCTTCCTTTCCTATCAGAAATGTTGGCTTGATTGTGTTTCTCTATTTATTATTAAATAAATTGATACAAACCTATGTACATTGCCTTTTCGACTCGAGCCCATTTCTCTTTCCATCCTGTTTAATTCACTTATTACTAGCACCAGTTTAGTTTCTTTCACCTTACGTGGCTAGGAATTAGTGCCTAATCTGTAACTATGTAGGAAATGCACGCTCCTTTGCCTTACTCAACAATTTTAATGATGGAATTTCCACCGCTCAGAAATTCATTTTATCCTAGTTCATTTAGTAATCAAATAATAACCGTGTCTCCATGGGTTGTAGGGGATACTCACTGTCTTTCAGAAAATTAAATATTTTTAAAAACATAATAATAAAACAGTTGCATGCCATGAAGCACCTCCATGAAGCGTTGCTAGTCAATATCTTCGTATCGACTCTTCCACCATCAAATATGCGTGCGAATTCATGTGTTTGAACAGTTTATGTTGCCAGGCAATGCATTTCATATTCAGTCGATAGAATTATTGGTTTGTAAGCCACGTTGCAATCCATATTCTCTCCAGATCAGAGTAAAGTCATTCCTTTTAGAAAACAGCTTCAAAGACTTGAAAGAAGCCTAATAGTTTCACACTGAATATTTCCAGGTAAGATCGATTTACAATTGGATTCTATTATTATCAGTTTCACAATCAGGTCATTCGTACTCTGTGGTTATTACAAATCAGTGATACAGTCATGTTCCACAATGTTGTTAGGCTGTTGTACCGTTATCGATTATCAATAAGACCAAACAGGGACACTATTTTGAAAACGTATGGACTGCATACTATTAATCAATAGGTGTATGGTGGAAACTGTCTCACAAACTTTATCCCCCCATCCCTCCTCGATTCCCTCTGAAGAGATTTTGATCCCCCTTGCATAGAGCTTTTTTATGTAACTAGCTGTACCCCCAGCATAACATACGCTGGTCTAGCCGGTTCCCGCGTACCTAAGTAAAATACTTTAGTGGGTAGCACGAAATAAAAATAACTTCTAGGACCCCAATCTGTCTCCTCCCCGCCTCCCATCCGCACATTCGCCCGGTGCATGGTCAGATTTCCCCCATGCACCTACTCACTGGTAGCCCTTTCCCCTTTCCACTGCCCCCCGCCCTGAATTCCCCTATTGTGTGGTGCGAATATCCCCACCCCCATCGCCGCTCCCCCTCCCTTTGAATCCCTGTTGTTTGGTTTTTGTAGGGAAGTAAATGTCTTTTTGCAATGGAGGACGCTGCTGTTATGTTGCTGAATTGACTGTTTGTCCATTCTGACACTAAGTGCGATAAACCCAGCAACGATCGGGCAGACATTGATTGTTTCTCAACCATTTTTGAAAGCTCTTCCTGATTGTTACAGGATACAAACATTGTAACTCGCACACAAACGTTTGCCAAGCCTTATATATATATATATATATATATATATATATATATATATATATATATCCCAAATAAAACCCATAAAGTTACTAAATAACTGTGACTGTCTCAAATGAGTTAAGATATAAGAAATTTCAGTTAAATCACGTATTTCGAGCTTTTATCTGCGACGATTCTTATTTTTCATGAAGATTCACGCTAGTGTATCTACCCACAAAGAATTGATGAGACAATCAAATTGTATCCTATACTTATAACTTTATATTTCGGAGCTTGGTAATTACTAAACTCTAGTGTCATTAAGGTTAAGGACTTTGACTGTTTTATGGTGTCCAGAGAGTTTGGATGCCTGACAACATAAAACGTCACAGTTAGTGACACAAAGTAACATTCTTGTTGAAAAGAAACCGTATCAGTAACATTGGTTATTTTTTAGCTACGGTATACCGTTTAGTACCACTGGTTAAAGGGTATGGGGGGACTAGCATGTTTGACGAAAATAAAATCTATGCAATGTGGAAGGGTTCATTTTTTAGGTAGCTATAGTTTACTTTGTGACGTGAGTTTTGCTGATTTGGACTTTAGGGGATTTGAAAATTAATTTAAATACTGTTGAGATTATTTTTACCAATCAACCTCAACTGTATTATTTAGAGTTAGCATCTTATTACATCACAAAACAACAACAATTTTGAACATCATTGGCATACAACAAGGAACATGACGTACATGATGAAAACGGAAAACGGAAAAAAAAGTAGTTTTGTTCATTGTTTAATGGCACGAGTCCGGTAGAAATCCTCACGCAGATTAACACACCCTAAAACCACTGAATCAAGCCGTAATTCCTTGTTTTAAAATTAACATTGTATTTTGTGACAACGAAAAATATTTAGCCTGCATCCCAGGCAAAAAATGATACAAAATACATTATATCTCCGTAAAACAAAATTTGTTAAGAATTCCTCCAAAGGTTCTCCGCCAGTTACATGTGCAATGTAAACGCCAAATTTTTTCGCCGAGTAAAACTACCAACTTAGTTGGTTCCGTGTGCTCAGCTAGAAAGTGTTTTTAATCCTTCCCGGATGCCTGTTGAAGCTGGCTGTTGTACCTTTCGCAGCCAATTGTTAAGTGATATGACATGCTATTTGACTCTGGCCCAGGCAGCCTTTTGACATTTTCGGGAGGGAAGGGCCCTGTGGTGGTTCGCGCTCATGTCGAATGTTGCATGTCAAAGATCCTGGGTTTTCCACTTGGATTTCACGTGCTAAAATGTTCCTCTCATCATCGTGAGACAATGAGAGAGACAATTCTTTTTTGTTGTAGTGCAAAAAGCCAACAAATTAACAGAACACCATTCAGAAAAAAAGTATTAGAGTTTTTATCCCAATAAAACTGAGAGCTGTAAATGCGCACAAATATGGAATGGAATAGATTTCACTCGAACGATACGGACTATAATTTGAATTCCAATTCTAGAGAATAACGATTACAATATACCAGCCTCGACGCACACACACACATAGATACACATCAATAAAAAAAATAGTTGGAAATTACAGACATTAAAAATACACACATAAAATACAAATTTATACATACACAAGAACTAAAACGTACACAAATACGTACAAAAAAATCTACAAACTCGAAAAATAAAAAATAGGCATAACTAACACACAGAACTAAAACAACCCAACATACACAGACAAAACTAACCCAGTTAACAAGAATTGGTCTGCATGTTTCAGAAATTATAAATGCGCACCTCGACACATGCACAGACACTCACACGAAGTAGACCTAAACTATAAAACAACAAGCAAGTACAAATCAAATAAAAAAAACCTGTATAAATATACAAATTAAAAGGACTAACACACACCAGCATGAAACATTCCAAACACAATTTGCGTTCACTTTCTGCATTACCAGTGAGAAACAATCCTTATACCCTGGAATTGGAGTTCAAATTAAAGTTAGTTTTGTTCAAGTGAGCTCTTGTCCATTTTTTTTTATTTTATAAAACAAGTGCATTACGTCGTTCCACTTTAATTCAAAGAATATTGCTACAAACTTTAATACGAATACGTTCATGTATTTGTCTGTAAAATAGAAAACCACCCAATTTTTTTAGTTAAAACGAGACCTCAGTCGCTTCGCTCACTCGGTCAATAGAATTAAAACCATGGCAACTATTACCAAAACGCGATGGTCATTAAAAGCGGGTCCGTGTTTAACTTAAAACAGCTTAGCAACGCTGTTGACAACATAATTATAACGTAAATGTGATGTTGAACATATGATTGTGGGTACAACACATCTTTTGTGATATTGGCTGCCATTTTGCCCATCGAGGTACCCAGCAACAAATGTTAACTTAAAACTGTCTAGCAACACCCTTGACAACGCATATCTAATGCTTTAATATTTATTTTTTGACTCACGGCCTCCAAGTTTTTTTCTCCCCACTGAATTAATCTTTTTCTTATTTGTTTTTCCATCAGCTGAATGGTTTGATTTGGTGTAATAATTGGTACTGCTACTGTTGTCGCTGGGGTCCACTGCATGTTTAGCCGGGTTCCAGTCATATCAAGTCCAATCCAATCTAATGCCACAATACTTAAAATTTAAATATTGATGTAAACAAGAATACTGTCTGGTTTTAAGCTTTCATGATAATTCTTGATGCCAATTACGAGGTCCTTTTTAAGTTTTAGTGAGCAATAGTCAAAAGCTACTCTCACCATTGATAAATTGAGGCAAAAGCTTGCATGCCCTTACTTTTCATGGTATTTTTCTTTTAAACCAAATATCATATCGACGTTACCCGATCAGAAACAGATTTTTAACACACATGAAAAAAATTAAAGAAATTCCAAAATGCTGTCGCAGGTAAACTGAAAGCTCCATTCACCTTTTAGAGTGGCTAAAGGACTTATTTTGGTGTTAAAAAAATGAACATCCAATTAGTGTCGACCTTATCGTTTTGTTTGCTTTAATTTGGTGACTATCATGGAAAGAAGAAACACAGATATTTTGAAATCTGCATGAAAGAGCATAAAAAATTCAAAAGAATTCTTCCGTCACATTTGTAGCTTCTATTAACCATTTAAGAACGCTCACAACCGTTTTCATTTTACTATTGTTCATTATTATTTTAGCTTTAGAAATACTGCTAACCCCTCTGGAAGAAATAGCTGGCCTTGGCATGAGTTGGTAATATTGTGGGCAATAACAGTCAAAAACGTTGGAAGTTAACAAAAATGACTAATTTTTATTAAAAACCGCACATTTGAGTTCTTGGGGCATCTCTAAACTTTTTTTTATTATTCTGGGAGAGTGACAAGACGGCCAACAGACACCTTTTCCGCACCCTCCCAATTTGAAATTCAGAATTTACAGTAAACAATAAATTTGGATAAATACAGCTAATCTATATAACTGAGATCATAATATTTATTTGTTTGTGTGTGTGTTGCCAGGTCACTGAGATTCCCACCTGAAGTCGCAGTGGAATCTCGACAATCTTCTGTCTTTTGTTTGTTTGTATGACTGTCACACGGAATTGCCTGTATAAGTAATGATGTGAACTGTGTTTTCAACAAAGAGGCACAGTACTGATGACGTCATGTTTTTTCCAGTCACAATATTTTCATTCAAACGGGATCTAGGCCTCTATGTCTATTAACCCTGGCTCTAACTAAATCTAATGAAAGCTTAGGTGACTGCTAACGAGGAATCACAGTATTTTCATGCAAACGGGAAATCACAACAATGCAGTGCTAATCTTATAAATATCGGGGGACTTTCAACAATGGGAATACATAAGAATGGAAAGTTTCCTTCGACAATACGACGTGAGTAGATGTAAATTACTACGATGACGGGCCTGGCGTCAAAAAACCCATTGGATAACATTGTTATCCATACCCAAACAGACCTACTACAATACGGACTGACTCAAACAGACCTACTACAATACCGGGCCTGCCTTCAACTTAACCTATGAAAACCTTTTCGAAAACTTAAATAGTAGACGATACCTACCCTACAAGGGGCTGTGCTGCTCGTGAATGAAAAATTTTTTTTTTTACTGGTCGGTCGTACTGCCGCACGGAGACAGTCCGAATGGAGAAATGTTTATTCGTCTTCGGAAACTTTCCCCATGAGTTTATCTATGCTCGCAAAGTGTTTGTAGAGCTCGGACCATTCCATAAACGAAAGTTGTAACAAAGTAACCACCGCCGTTGTTTTAGGGTCGTATTCCACAAAATGCACTTGCGTGTCGTCATTCGTAAATCGTACTCTGATTCTTTTCTCCTCTCCGACACGAAGCGCTTTCATTTTAAAATCCAACAAGAATTTCATTTTGTTTCTGCTGTCGAGTTTGGACAGTTCCAACATTATTGCCAACATATGTTTTTCGTGTACAGTTAGGTCCAATTGCTCGATTAATACTTCTCCGGCTATTTCAATGAACGGCTCGAAGATGTGTTTCGAAGTGGGATCCGTAACGCTTTTCCATAGACCATCGTCCGTGCTTTCCCAACCTTTCCAGGCGAACCTATTTTCTTCTTCGTCCTTGGACTGCAATTTCTCCCTCCACTGATTGTGTACAGATCTGTTGATCTTTTCACCCAGTCGATATAGGTAGGTCCATTCCAACGAGTTGAGTCTCAACTCTGTGGTAAGCCCTGCCTGTTTGTTAAAAACGAGAGTCGGTCCGCTTTCAATCGTGACATTGAGGTATTTACTCAGCATAAAATAACCGCTAGTGGTGTCCATGATGAGAATGTATCTTAGAGCTTGTTCTTTAATAAAAAAAAATATTTTATTTATATTTTATTCAACAAACATTATTACTTGCAACAAATCACCGAGCCATTCGTTTCTTTTTCTCTCTTCGCTCTCTTTGAGCCAACCTTCTTTTTTCCCTGAACACTATTTTCTCTTCTTCAGTCATTCTCGCACGTCGGTCTTTTTCAGCAGCACGTTTTTTCTTTTTCTGGATAGGAGTTAGTGTGGCGTGCCTATCCCTATCTAACCGTCTTCGTTTATCCCTCGCTCTCTTCTTCCACTCTTCTGGATTTTGCACTTTCAACTGCCTATTCTCCCTCATCCGCAATTTCCTCATCTCGGCTTCTCGAACCTCGACATTATCAACTTCTTTCAGCCTCTGTTCCACTTCATCCCCGTTCCACCGAGTTTCCGCCTCTTCATCGCTGATTATACCGTCGGACATACCTGTTCATACTCCGTCATCGTCATCGTCTAAAGACTCCATGATCAATTTATTAAGATAGTCATCCACATCGTAGTCTTCATCCTCATGGTATTGTATATAATTGATGCTACGATGTCCGATTGCAAAAGTTTCTACTTCGTTTACGAGGAATCTCTTGTAATCGTAGGGGCGGGGGGAGATGAGGCTTAATAGCGCGTCGACAGCTTGGTCAACCTCAGTCACAGTGCAGTGGTCCGGGTCAGTGGTCATTGTAGGCCGACAGTAGGGATTTATTCACCACGGTCGTGGCCAGCTGGTGATGGCTGTCACTGGCGATCTTGTACCAACTCCCTCTTTGTTCCTGATTCGAATGGAGAGTCGCCATGTAATCTTCGTGGCTTAAGTGTTTCTCCACGAATCTCTTGGAAATTCTCTTCGCTTTTTTCGTTTTGCTTTGGGACGTCACGAGCGAACACATCTTGCTACTCAACCCCACAAACTCTTTTATCGGTACTCCCTTCGTGGCATCTTTCATCTTTCCCAACACTTGCTTGTTGACGGTGCAGAACAGTGGGTGTTGAGGATCGTAGTTGCTAGTGTCGAATATACTCATGTTTTTAACCAAGTCCGCGTACACGTCCACGGTTTCGATGCAATAGCACAGCAAGTCCGTGTCTGTGAACAGCAGTCTTGCTCGATCTCCTATTAGGGACGTATGTATCGGTAATGAAATTCGTACAGAAGGAGTTTGGACAACTCTAGTATGGCGAACCCCGAGTAGGTGGGAAGATCGCACGTCACCTTGCGTACTTTCGAGTTGATCTGAACCAGGTTTTCGTGAAATATCTGAAACGAATCGGCGTTGGGATGGGTGGAATATTTGATGGCTCGCTTGCTGTCGGTGCATAGATTGACTTTGAGTCTTTTCTGTTTCTGTTCAATCGTCTTCCCAAACACCGAATTAGGACACAACTTGTGAAATTCCCCTTCAGACACCGTCTTCGATTCCTTTCGTTTTGCCGTATGAAAATCTATATATTGTTTCAACCAGGGCTTCTGATTGAAACTCAGCACCCTCTTGATGTGACGAAGGACCAAGCCGTGTTCGAGGTAGAATTTTAGGTTACGGTAGTGAATTACGTAACGCATCTTCCCCAGTAGGTTAGCCACTAGCTTCACGACAGGTTTCACTGGTTTTCCTCTCAACAAAGATTTCGAATAGTCTGAAACTAATTCTTCTCTTATTTCAAATTTTTCAGGAGCAAGCGGGTAGTCGTTGTGGAGCTCGTGAAGTTTGTTCGGGTAGTACAGATTTACTTCCAGAATGTATCCTACCGACGAAGTGTCTGCTATCTTAGTCACGTCGAAAGCTCTAATCTCATCTTTAGTCAAATACCTAAAGCCGTTGTAAGGCAGCAGCTGGCTCATGGCCCAGCCGTAAGCGCTATTGAGGTCCCAATCGATGATGTACTTGTTAGGTTTTGTTGAATCGTACGTTTCGGGAATGTACGGGTTGTTGGCCTTCGCTAACCTTCGACTAATGAAGCTGACTCCACCCCGTATTCCCGACAAGATGAAGTTATGTTTGCTAGCGTGAGTAAATAGTTCCAGTTCGGCCTTGGTCATCTTTAAAGCTGCCGCCCAGCTAAACCCTGGGGTGGAGATGTAATAGCACGGATCTATGTCGTGGTCTCGCAAGCAGATCCTGCGGAATTCTTCGAAAATGTCTTCCAAAAGCAGACAGTCGGTTAGCTGATACATTTCGTGGTAGGAGGAAAACTTTTTGATTTTCAGCATACTCCAAATCTTTTTGGCGTGATCGTATTGTTCGTCAGTTAGGCCTTCTTCTTTGAGTTTAGAATAAAAGTATTCTTTCGGTGGTAAAGACTGCTCTTCGAACACACTCATGCTGGAAACGTGTTCGTATGGGTAGTAACCCTTACGGGTTAACAGATCCATGGCAGTCTCTTCCTGGATGTCGGGAAGGAACCAT
The DNA here is from genome assembly GCA_023313725.1 of Lithobius niger. Lineage (NCBI taxonomy): Eukaryota > Metazoa > Arthropoda > Chilopoda > Lithobiomorpha > Lithobiidae > Lithobius > Lithobius niger. The sequence goes on from JAHWFP010126656.1 coordinate 21,276, forward strand.
TTGTCCTTCCCACCAGCTTTCACGAACAGCTTCACCGTCCTAAACTCGTAATCTCGTTTATGTCTCTCCGCCAGAGTTTTCAGCGAAGAGGAGAGACAATTATAGCTGTCTACGAACTTAAGCCGAACGTACCTTTTCTTTTTTTTCTTTTCATCCTATCCCGTTTCAACGGTAATGGTCATGCTCATGAACCTCTCCGTATTTCTCGCGAGGACTTCTACTTTTTTCGGAAACTTGTGCACCGCTCTTACCAGTAGATGCATATCGTAAGCTTCGAGACAGTGAAATACCACGGGGATCGTGGTGCACTCTCGGGCATTCAGATTACAAGTTGAGTGAGAAGCTCCTCTGTACTGGCCGGTAACGTGGCAGTGATCCCGGACTTTGTCGTCTTTTGAACCGAATGGCTTTTTGCAGTAGATGCAGTCTACAGCGTGGTTAAAATCAGCCTCTTGGACCGGAGTGAGGCATAGTGGTTGAACTCTTTTTAATGTTTCGTCGTACTCGTGCGCTTCAATCACCAACTGATCGAGGACTTCTTCAACGGCATCCTCTCCCAGGTAATAAGCAGCTTTTTGAAAGTTTCCAGACCCCACCACGACGTAGCCGAAGCTGCAAGGTTGATGGTGGTTGATTTTCTTCCCGGAGATGTTAGAGGAAGGAACGGGTTTCAGAAGGCACTCGAAATCGGCATATATGATTTTGGGGTGAATATTTCTTCTATTGAAAGCTTCAAACTTCAAAATGTTTTCGCCCGGTTTTAAGAATTTGAGCGCTTGAGGTGACGGATTGGTTCTTGTACAGTCCAGTTTGTGTTTGTCTCTCAGCGATGCCTTTCCATAAGCGGCGAAACAATTTCGACAGTAATATTTCGGGTTGCTTCCCGATCCCTGGTGTCGGAGAAATTCATCACAATCCACGATGGCGCAGTAGTGAAAATTTGTTGACTCGTCGGTAATTAAAAGAAGATCTACGGGTTGGCCTTTAAAATTCGTGCTCACACGAAGGGGATGCAAGCCGATCTCTTTGGTATAAGCAATCACATTGATCGATAAATGATTGTTGGCCATCTCGAATGCGTCAATGTGATCCAGCCACGTTGGAAAGTCCAGCATCGAACAATCTACCGTTCTCACGTATACTTCGTATTCTTTCGGTTTCACCATGCTTAATTTGTGTTTGACAGCCAGAATTGAATACAAGAAGCACTTGTCTGTGAAATTTTGAACATTGACTACACACTTCCACTTCTTTTTTAATTTTGCTGGCAGAGGAATATAAGAGCCCGGTCTGAGCGGGTCGATTTTTGCTACTCGGATTGTGAGTTCATAGGAGCGATTTATCACCCAACCACTCCCTCTTTTGGCGAATTCGTCGATGGAACGTTGGATTTTAGCATAAGCTGCGTCCAGTAACTTGGGAATATCTAATGGATTATAGAATGGGGAGTAGTGGGACTGAAATCCAGTTGGTATTTCTTGGCCATTTCGAACGAAAATCACTCCTAATCCAATTTGAGCTCTGCAAGTCACCAACTGCCGGAGACATTCGTACAGTAGGGCTTCTATACCTCTTCGCATCAACATTAAAAGGTACAACGGGTCTACAGCCTGCACAGCTTGCGTGTACTTTCTGTGTTCGAGTCCTTGCTCACAGAGGATGGGATCGTCTGTACAGCCCAACACCCTCTCGAAGCAATCGTACTCGGGTGGGTAACTATTTCTGTGTGTCTCTACGAGGTGTTGTATCAATCTTTCTCGGGTAGGATACGTTTGAGCGCAGTAAACACAGGTAAAGTTTGTTTTTTCCATCGCTCCAACTGAATGATTCTGTTTAATAATATAAATAACATGAACAGTAATAATTTCAACGTCCTGGTCTCAGTTTAATAATATAAATAAAAAGAGGAAAAATTTGGTATTTTTGTTGTTATTTTCCTAGAACAACTGGCTTTTCGTCGAGCCAACTGTCGAAGCGCTCGTCGTAGCCTTTCCACCTGACAAGGTAACGAGTTTTCCCTCCCACTTTTTTAGTCTTCATAATCTCTTCGGCTAAAAACAGATCCGGCACGTTAGTTTTCTGCAACTCTTGCTTGTAAAAAGTGCCTTCGATTTTACTACCCAGTTGGTCGACCAACCTGTAGCAAGTCAGTCGAGTTTTTCTGACTTCATTCACCTCGAACAGTTCGTTGGTAAAGTTTTGCAAATATCCCTTGTCGAAAACAGATTTTGCCGTTGTCACTCTTACTAAATCCCCGACTTTGAAACTATTCTTCTTCTTTTTGGAAGGGCTCTTTTTCAGCAATATGTTTCTGATCTCCGGTTCATCACGTTTAGTTACTTCGGATGGTTTCATTTTAAACCATTAGAATGAACTCTGTCGTTGTAATCTTTGACAATTTCATCTATAATGTCTATCCACTTGTGGTTACCTCGCAGAGTGAACCGTTTCCACATGTTCGACTTCAATGTGCGATTTAGGCGTTCTACTACGCTCGCCTTGAGTTCTGACTTGGCGAATAGCGGTTTATTTTGTGGCGTTTCATTAGTGCTGCGAAATCTTTATTATAGTATTCCTTTCCTTCGTTGCTTTGCAGGCTTTTAAGTGGATTAGACATCGTGTTTAATATCTCGTTAAAAGCGCCAGTGACATCCGCGGCATTCTTCGATTTCACAGGGACGGCCCAAGCGCATTTAGAGAATACATCGATGGCAGTCAACAAGTATTTGTAATTTTCGTTTTGTTCCACGTAAGGTATCATCTCCACCAGGTCTGCTTAACTAAATCACCTATCCTGTACCTAATAACACGCCTCCTCGGAAAGTTTCGCCTAGCTGGCTTGTGTAGCTCCTCCACTAAAGTTTCCATTTGATCTTTTTTTTAATTCCCATTCCCAACTTTACTTTGGTTTTCATAGCTGTTGCTACGGCAGCTGCTGCCAACTTCTCTTTCAGACCAGTTTTGCTAGATTTTGCTACTTTTACTGCATCGGAGGCCAACTTTCTATCAGCTTCGTGCCTTCGTTCCAAGTCTGGTTTGGCAGAGTATTCGATGTCGTGCTGTTTGCAGGCCTCATCCAGAGAATTGATGGCAGCGTCGCCTCTGTTCAGTCTCTTGTTCAGTTTTGTTCCCGGACCGCAATAGTTGTATCCCGGAACGTGAAGTTCCACCGGTAACTTGTCTATCACGCTGTTCAACAATCCAGAGCCTCTGCTCTTCTGAAATTGTGCTTTCCTCGTGCCACACACTTTACACTCGCCCTTCAGCAGTTGTCGATAATTCTTAGTCACAACGTGCCTGACATTTTTACTGGCTGTAACTCTTTTGCATTTGAGGCAGTACATCTCGGTTTATTTATAATATGAGAATGAAAAGGTATTTTGGATTGGCTGTAACTCTTCTGCATTTGAGGCAGTACATCCCTGTTTATTTATAGACATTTTTACTGGCTGTACCTCTTTTGCATTTGAGGAAGTACATCTCTGTTTATTTATAAAATGAGAATGAAAAGGTATTTTAGATACTAGTTTTGCAGAGAATTTATCAATATACCATTTTTTTTCTTAAAGCAGCTGAAAGATGAAAGTGTTAAATTATGACATAGCCGACATCAATAAGCGACCATCGACTGGTAATTTACTGAATTTTCCAGAGGACATAAGGTGCATCATTTGCGGCCCTGCCGGTTGTGGAAAGACCAATTTAGTTATAAATTTCATTTGCAATCCAGGTTGGTTGAATTATGACGGCCTGAGCGTGTACTCCAAGTCTTTATTTAAAAAAAAAAATATTTCCATCTCAGGAGAGCTTTCGAGGAAATACGTCCGGGAGTAGCTACCTTTTGTTCCAACAACGAAGATATCCCACCACCAGAAGAACTGCCATGTGGCAAAACGGTAATTTTATTGGACGATTTCATGATTGAGAAACAAGACAGAATCGAACGCTATTTTGCCCTCGGCAGGCACGCAGACGCCTCGATATTTTATTTATGTCAGACTTACAGCAGGATACCCAAAAGAGTTATTCGAGACAATTCCAACATTATAATTCTCTTCAGGCAAGACGAAGCAAACCTCAAACATGTCTTCAATAACCACATTAGTGGTGACATGATTTTCGACGAGTTTCGTAGCATGTGTGGTGAGATTTGGAACTCTGTTCCGTACGGATTCCTACTCATCGATTAAACTAAACCCTTGGATCGAAGGTATAGAAGAATGCTCGACTAACAACGACGTGTCTGCCGAAGATTTTTGTTGACATTAACGTCGTCTAGGTTTTTGTTGACAATAACGTTTGTTGACTTAAACATTATTTTATAAAGTACTAAACTGTCATGTCTACTAAAACTAAAAATTAAGAGAAGCAAACCCCAGAAAGCGGTCGATCATTACGAGGCTCTAAAAAAGCGTCTGAAACAAAAATTTCAAAATATAAACTGGAAAAGCAGACAGAATCTGAGCATTTGCAAAAGATATTCAAACCAGTAGTTGATCCTATAGTAGACCAGACTAAAATGCAGATGCTACAGGGAAGCGAGGCTTCGGCTTAGCATCAACGACAAATCAAAGAACTGTTGGCTCTAGAGGCTGGACAAAAGAAACAAGAAAAATATCACGGGAAACGGTTAGAGCATATTCAGAAAGCTTTGGAAGCGGCAACGGGCCGCGTCAATACTGAAGACGAGAATATAGACAGTGACGATGGCGAGATACAGTTTCGCGCGGGTGCCAGGAGACGACTCTCCAGTTCCATGGGTGCATTACCTGACCCGCCCTCCGACATGTCACTTGCCCTCACGCCGGGAGCTCGTAGGAGACAAATGGAAGAGGCCTCTTTACTCGGAGATTCCGCAGTCAGACTCGGTCCGCTAGCTACCAAGTATCTAAGCATGTTTGCCACTCGAGAGACTCTGACCGACCCCACTTTTGGCATTCGATACGACCCGGAGACTAAACGTTACGTGATTGGTGCAATGGAGGTACAATTTCAAGACGACGACTTGATCGTGGGAGGAAAAAAGTACGAAGGGACGGACGATTTGTGGCAGTTGGTTATGTTAAAAGACCCTTCGAAGCCACCGGATGGAGATGCTAGCGTTTTGAACTACCACGATATTCTGAAGAGGAGTAAAGCCATATATCACAACAACGACGACAGTATGAGAAGACTAAAGTCCAGCGCCGGTTTCAAGTACACGACTTTTATAAAACCTGTTTGGGGCAGACCTGCCGAGGTTCTAGGGAAAGGATACCGGTTCTATAGAGATCGGAATGACTTGTGCGAAAGACTGAAGCTCCTCAGAGCCTCTATAGAGGCTGGCAATAGTTCTCTAGACGAAGAATTCGTGCACATTTCTGGATTCTGGCATCAGCGTCCCCCTCGCATTCAGTTAGACCTTCCCACCTCGACAAGCTGCGCTTGGAGATTGATCACCACCAGTTCTGTTCAACGGCCGAGGTGGATAGTAATAGGTTTGCAAACGGCTAGAGACAACGATGCCAAAAAAAATCCGGCAGTCTTCGATCACTGTAACTTTACAGACGTCCACGTAGTGCTCAATTCCGAACGTTACCCTTTTCTTGATTTAAATTTAAATTTTCCGCAAGGTAACATTTCTAACTTGTATCAAATGATCGTAGATTTTAGGAAGCAGTACTACGGGTTAGGGTCAGGATCGTCTGGACTAGCTTATGAAGTCAATATGTTCTCGAAGAATTATCCTTTGGTTGCACTGGACGTTTCAAAGCAGTCTGAAAGACTGTCATCGTCAGTTATAGATCTGCAAGTAAAAATGCGCTTCGGGGCTGCCTTCCCACAAAATACGAAAGCTTTAGCTTTGGTTATTAGCGACAGAATAATGTATTTGAAATTGGACAGGAGTAAAGTCGAGGTTTTGGTATGATATTTTATTTTATTATTTTTTTTTCATAAAGAGGAAAAATCATGTACAAAAACGTAACAGTCTCTTTGACTCCCCATCAAAAGCAAAAAATGTTAAAACACGTCAAAGCTGGCAAAGTTCCCTCTTTCCGCCTTTCCAATTCTCAGCTAAAGAGAGGGAACGTGACGCTTCCACTCACTAAAACGCAACACGGTAAAGTATTGAAGGCTCACAAAGCAGGTCGAGGACTAAGCTTGAAACATTCTCGTAATCAAACTGGCAGCATAATTCCTCTCCTACCCGCCCTGGCGGGGTTGAGCGCCATCGGTGGTTTAGCTGAAGCAGCATCTGCAATCTCCAGAACCGTCAACTCGGCCAGGAATAACGCCAGGCAGCTGCAAGAATTGAAACGGCATAACGCCGCCATGGAGGCGCTCGCCATTTATAGAAAGAAGGGAGCCGGACTTAAAAAACTTTAAAAAAAGAAGACGTCACAAAAAAGAAAAACTACCAAAAACCAAAACCCTGGACGAGGTTTTTATCTGAAGCACGTGTCCCATTAAACAGGGCTCTGACTAACGTAGATTTAAACAGATATGCCGAAAAATTAGGCGTTACCAATTACAGAGGAACGTTCAGCAAAGACCTCCTTCCTCAATGTCTGCGGCTGAATGGAGAGAGTGGCATAGTCAAGTTACAAGACTCCTCAGCTCCAGGAAGCCACCTGGTGTGTTATTTCAGTCGAGGGCCCAGCTGCTGTTTTTATTTCGATTCTTTTGGTTTAAAAGCTCCTCTAGAGATCAAAAGATATCTCGGTGGTAACTTCCTATCCAACCACTGACGTATCCAAGATTCTAAAGAGGTACTGTGTGGCCAGTATTGCTTGTACGTAATTCAACGTGAAAACTTTCAGGGTGAAAACTTTTTTCAAATTATCCATAATTTGAAGAAAAAAATATGAGCTTCGTCGATAAATTTGGTAGCTCTGCAAAATGGATCAAAACGGCATCACATAATGGAGATTTCTTGAGCGGACCAGACACTGATTTTAATGCCAGGCAGAAGAGAATTACCAACCTAGCCCCTCCTATTTCTGACTCAGACGCTGCTACCGTCACATTTGTTAAAAACTCACTTGGTTTCTCCAAAACTGCAGAAGGCAATTTGAGTTTAGCTGAAAACAGAATAGTTGATTTGGGGGCTCCCACCAGTCAAAACGAAGCAGTCACTCTAGGTTACCTGAAATCTGAAATAGGTTTGAGTAAAGATTTCGATGGAAATTTAAGCTTGGCTGACAAGAAATTAGTAAATTTGGGTCAGCCATCCAGTGACGCAGATGCAGCGACCAAGAAATATGTAGACAGACAAGTAAATCGGATTAGGAGGGAATTACGAGTTCTCAGGCGCGTCTACTGTTTTCGTTCGAATTTAGAAACGAGAGATAATTTTAAATGGTTGTCAGAAAATGGCCAACAGTACATCATGGTTTCCGAACTCGGTCGGATAACTAAAGTAATAGCCCTTGCCTCACGAATCAATATTCAATTCCAAGTGAGTTTGCAGGTCGGAGCTAATTCGGTTAAGACCATTCAAAAAATTGCTGGTGAGGCAGCCACCGTGGTCAGCTTCGACAGGACGCCAATAGAACTGCAAATTGGGAACACGATTTTGGTCTCCAATTCAGGAGTCATTCCGACTGGGCACCATTTATTAGAGGTACATTGCGAGTTTGAAGGATAAGAGCATAAAAAAAAAAAAAAAAAATTATTACTTTTTTATTATTAAAGACCGCAAGTAACCAATATGAGTGACGATAATGTTATCGCCCTGGGCCCTCACGCCACCGTTCAAGTCACTTCCTTCGGAGAAAATGCTGTCGTCAACTTCATGTCGCGCCAGTCCCAAATTGATTTTAATTCTCACGAGTGGGAAGTCTTGTTAAAACATCACAGCGATTTAAATCAAGAAATTGTGAAACGTAGGGCCAACAAATCTCATTTTGCCGGTGAAAATGAAAATGCGCCTTGGGTGCTATTGAACAGATTCAAAATGTGATTCAGTTGTTCCTAAGTCCATCAACGAAAGCTGTCTTGTTAAATCAGTTTAAATTGTTGTTAGTCAATGCTCTCGATTCTAGGTTTCATGCAGTGCGTCTTGGAGAAAACAAAAGACTGAGGATAAAATTTAACGGCGACGCTACTCGGCTCGTGTTCTACACTCTCGATTGGAACATGATTCCGGTCACACAATGTGAAATGAATTTTGGAGAATGAAACTCGTTCCTCCAAAACATCCCGGAAATCATTGAAATGATTAAGAATCCCTTGGACGAAATTCAACAACAGTAAGGCTGTGGCGCTTTGCTGCAATCCGCAGATTAATAAAACCGAAATTTATTTTTGTTCATTGCTTAACACTTTACACCTGTACCCAAATCGGAAAAAAACGGGAAAAAAATTGGGAAATTTTAATTTTTGACACGGCAGATCGATAGGGGAAGTCCAAATTCCGAAGAATATTGATTTTGGTGGAATTCTGACCATATTTTGAAAAATTTCAAAATGGCCGCCGATATCTAGGAGAAAATGAGAAACTTGGCTAAAATTAATTAATTTTTTGTTTTATTTGTGCCCAATAGATGGAGCCATATGTTCAGTTGCTCACAGCATTCAGTTCGTTTTTTTTCCAGTGATCATAGCACTGATCACTTGAGTTTTATTAATTTTTTGTTTGATTGATTTGTGCCTAATAGATGGTGCTCGATGTTCAGTTGATCACAGCATTCAGTTAATTAAGTGTATTACAGTTCTCTTAATAGATGGAGCTATGCTTCAGCTGATGGTGCTTGGCCAGCTTTCACTTTCGTTTGTGCATTTTATCAAACTCTCAACAGATGGTACTTCGTTTACTGCTTAGCACTGATCACTAAGTTAGTTAGGTGTATTACAGTTCTCTCAATAGATGGAGCTATGTTTCAGCTGTAGTTATTACACAGATAGCATTCAGTGGTTTACTGTTTTGTGTCTCTGTTTCAGCTATTCAAATTCACAATAAATGGCACTTGGTGCACTGAGCACTTTCATTTTTCGATTTCATTAATTTCTTGGTGTCATAGAGGGTGCAGTGGTTTGTCTGTGTTTAAGATTGCTACCATAGTACTTGGCACTTTTCAGTTTCGTTGTTTTTTTTTTATTAATTTTATCGTTAGATGGAGCGATCCCCCCAATAGGTTTGTGTCATTCTGGTTTCACTAAAATATCTCGCTTTAGCGTAGCTAAAATGTGGTGTGTACAGTATTGTTTTGGACAAAGAGAACGGAAGCACATGAGAAATTAATCTTCGTGGATTAATTTGTACCCAAAATGCTTCAAAAAAAATCTTTATTACTGGGGGAAAATCAACAGGTGATTTTGTGTTTATAAACTTACTAAATGTGTAGATAAGCTATTGCATATTTCATACTTACTTTTACAAGTGTCCATATTTTTTTAAAGTAGAATGTAGGTCAAGGTCATTTTCTGGAATCCTCCTAATGTCCCGTTAGAGCCCACGTTTTTTTTTGATTTTGACCTTGTGGGCTCTGACGGGACATATCGTAGCATAGGAGGTTTTCCAACGCCTTTTCCTTAATCCAAAAATACTCAAGGAAGGCTATACTCAAGGCTATATTGAAGGCTATACTCAAGGAACACTGCCTGAAAAACCTAGGACTGTAAGGTTTTTCAGCGCTATAGCGAGGTCGGGCCAACAGCGGTGTAATCAATGCGTGGTTTTTTTTTTAATATATTCCACGTAAGCAATCGTGTAGTTTACGTTTGTGTCAAAATAGCTAGCCCTAAATTGACACAAACTTCATTACACGACAAACCAACGTGCGGTCCCCACTGGAAAACCATGCAGAGCAGGCAGTAAAACGCAACAATATTTCTTAGGCTAGTAAGATACATTGTTCCGTTTGCTACCGTTTCATTCTTGAAAAACAGTCGGTGGTAAAGGATAGAGGGAAAGGACAAACAGACAAAGAACAAACAAATACAACGTGCCTCGAGTTCATAGGTGTCGACTATTTTTCCGAATTATCATACGTCGCATTTTCTCTCCCGAAAAAAAGCTTCACGAAAAAACGTTTTTTTTTAAGCCCACTAAAACTTGTGTCAGGCCACGGCTTTTTCGGATGTATTAGTTAACCTACGATGGAACTAACGGCGCTGTGCAAGACCGAAACTCGCTCCACCCGAGGATTACCATACGCCATCGGCAATAAACTAACTCCGAATCACCCGTGTTATAACAATTAAACAACAGGGTGTACAAACAAAAAATAATACGGCTCCGGGCAGTACAAAACCAGCTGAGGTGGCTTGAAAATTGTGACTGAGTCGCTCCACAAACCCCAGATTCCACGCTGAAAGGATGCACGCCTCGTGAGCCAAATCCACAGAAGATGTAACAAGACTGCGTAGCATTTTGTAAATAATAGTGCTCAAACCACGTTGAAGTTGATTGAATAATTTGTAGTAGAATAATTCGCAGTATAAGGAAGGCATTAGTATAAGATCATAGCTTAATTCGTAAAATAAGGAAGGCATTAGTATAAGATCGTAGCTTAATTCGTAAAATAAGGCAGCAGGATTCAACAGGCAGCAGGATTCGTAGCAGGATTCAACACTGGTGTGGTTGAGCACTGTGAGAATGTACGCCTCGTGCCGAATTTGTGGAATGGCAGCACGGAGTAACGATAAAACAATCAGGTGTACAAATGAAGTTGCTTTTTCGAACTGTACCATCATTAAAAGCCACCCATATCAAAAACAAAATCTGGTCGTACTACTTACGTGATAACACAGCCGCAAAAATGAGGCAATGTTGGCTGCAAATACTTTTTGTATGCAGGAAAAGGATGCATTATTGACGTATGATTGACGCAAGTTGGCTTCGAAACATGGTGGAAGCATGTGTTCTTCACGTGAATAACATATGTGGGGAAAACCATTTAGCTCATTAAATAACGTAAATAGTCATGACTTTTGTATCTCGTGTAAAGAAGTATTGATGTCACGCTCCAATTGACTTTAAACTCGTTTCCGGATACTCATATAAAGAGCATCCTCCAGTATAGTTAATGAATCGTTTTCAATGCTGTTTTCCTGTTATAGTGGCGTGGGAATGAAATTTTTAACTCTGCAAACTTAAAGAAGGGTTGCCGCAGAATTAAAAATATTTTTTTTTAATGTAGAAGCCATACTGTGGTCGCACTAAAGCGAAAAACATTTCTCCATTCAGACTGCCTCTGGGTGGAAGTACAACCAACCAGTAAAAAGCAGCACAGCCCCTTGTAGGTATCGTCTACTATTTAAGTTTTCGAAAAGGTTTTCATAGGTTAAGTTGAACGCAGGCCTGGTATTGTAGTAGGTCTGTTTAAGTCAGTCCGTATTGTAGTAGGTCTGTTTGGGTATGGATAACAATGTTATCCAATGGGTTTTTTGTCGCCAGGCCGTTATAGTACTATTTTACATCTACTGACGTGCATACAAATAAATGTTAGATTCAAAGGAATTATATTCCTTCAAACAACCGTTACTTTTGCTGGCATTACTTCTAGGAATCTATTTAAAACTAGCCATGTAAGGACGCTGTCCTAGTTTTCATAAAAAATGCAACCTTTGGGAACCCGGGGCACCTACGATTTTTTTTTT